>JANHGO010004449.1:0-24958 GCA_024606505.1 Aquila spilogaster | reverse complement strand
GCAGGGGGGTTGGACTCGATGATCTCTGGAGGTCCCTTCCAACCCCTACAATTCTGTGATTCTGTGATTCTGTGATTCTGTGATTCTGTGATTTATAGAACAGACATAATATTTTCAGAAGTCATCAGGATGTCACTAAAGTAAAACTGAAAAAGAAAATTGAAAGACAAAATAAAAAAAAAAAAGGTAAAACTGAAAGGAAAAGTTGAAAGATTGGCTTTTCTAGGAAAGACAGAAAAGCACTGAAGTTAGTTGCTGCTGAAAGTAACTTTTGGCAGCTCGGGCACATGATGTCTCTGTTTACTTTCAGAATGGGTGGAGGATAAGCAACAGTTGGATAATCTGGAAATTAAAGAAAGAAACATCAACAAGTTGAAGTGATGTATTAGTAGCAGCCTTGTAATAGCCCAGCTTCCAGCACATTTCCAAATGCCCATCTTCTTACGCACTTTCTTATAACAAGAATTATTTTCCAGCCTTTTCTAACAAATCGCTTTAGACAGAGCTGAGGCAATCTTCTTCTTCTTCCCCTGGGATGAATATTGTGTTATTACTAAAGGGGGAACGATATGAAGATAATGTGGTCTTTTATAGAAGCAGGATCTCACAGACACATTTTTCTCTGTGGAGGAAGCTCTGACCATTGTTCTTTCAGTGTGTGCTTCTTGCTCTGTTAACTAAAGCTTTTCACTGACCTGCTGTGTGGAGACGTGTTTTGTAATCCCTCTACAAAGAGGAGCTGGACCCTGTTGACACCTCTACCTAGTAAAGCAATCAACACAAAGACTGGAAGACTGATTTGATGCATAGTTCCCTAGTAATTTCCCTTTACATTGAGCTAACACAGTAAATACAACACCCTTTTGTACCCTTTCCAGTTATGCAGTCATACCTCTGTTCTGAATTTTTCATACCGACTAATGGACGTCTGAGAAGGAGTACTTGTCAAGCTGAGGAAACCAGAGGTTCCTTGGTTCAGCTTGTGCCACTTTGTCAGCATCCTCCAGCTGTCATCTGCAGAGAGACTTTCATTCATTAAAATGAGTGGCAGCACCCAGAGAAAGCCATCCCTATAATATCATGCAGCCTGAAGAGCTTTCAGCGCATTGTTTGAACAGCTGTGCCCACACCAATGTGCACTTACACATGCAACCACACAGATCCCTGATGTTGAGATTTTGGGGATGTTGAGGGTGCTATCCTAGCTGCTACACATAATTGAGATCTTTGTTGTACCTTACCCCATGATGGAAGGGACCCACAAGGAGCATTGAGTCCAACTCCCATCCCTGCATAGAACTACCTAAAAATTAAACCATGCGTGTGAGAACGTTATCCAAACACTTCTTGAACTTTACTTTTGGCATCAACATTTATCTCATCTTTCATTCCGCAGGCAGGTCTACAATGATGGGAAGCCTTAACTAAACTTCTGGAGACAACATGAACCAGAAAAGGTTATGCAAGGAGAAATGGTTTGAAACAAGGAAAAATAGTTTCAAACTAAAAGAGTGGAAATTTAGATGGAATATAAGCAAAATGTTTTTTACTATAAGGCTGATGAGGCACTGGAACAGGTTTCCCAGAAAGGTGGTGGAAGCCCCATGCCTGGAGACATTCAAGGTCAGGCTGGACAGGGCTCTGAGCAACCTGATTGAGCTGTAGGTGTCTCTGTTCTTTGCAGGAAAGTTGGACTAGATGACCTTTAAGGATCCCTTCCAACTATTCTATGATTCTGTAATTTTATGCACAGTTCTTCCTTAGAGGATGCTTGGGGTCCAGACTAGAGAAATCCCAATTCCATCCATTTTAAGGGATCAGATTTGTAATTGCCTCTGAATCATGGAAGAATTTTATGGTTGTGCGGAGCAATGATTGGAAGCATGTAGTTTTTCTCTGTAGTATACTGTGACATGGAGAGTAAACACAAGTTCTTAGATGCTTTAGTAGAAACACATTAGGTGGTTTGGTATATCGGATATTTCCCATTGAAATAAAATGCAGAATTATAATGCTGCATTTTTGTTGTCAGTTGGTAAGGCTGAAAACTTCAAAACGTAGTCATATAATTTTAAATAAAGCTGTGCCATCAAGTAATGTGTTTGTAACAGAAAGGATCAGACTCCTCACCTCTTACGTCTAAGGGGCAGCGAATTTTGTTGCGAGGTGGGAGTCGGCCTCTTCTCCCAGGTAACTGGGACAGGAGGTAGTGGCCTCAACTTGTGTCAGGAGAGGTTCAGGTTAGGATATCAGGAAAAATTCCTTCTCAGAAAGAGTGGTAATGCATTGAAACATATTGCGCAGGGAAGCGGTGGAGTGACCATCCTTGGAGGTATTTAAGGAAAGGGTAAATATAGTACTTAGGGACATGGTTTAGTGAGCAATATTGGTGGTAGGTGGATGGTTGGACGAGATGATCTTAGAGGTCTTTTCCAACCTTAATGGTTCTGTGATTGTATGAAATACAGAGTATTACTAACTCTTGCTAGTGAGGTCTTTCCCAGCCTTGCCATTGTCTTTGAGTTTTGTCTCACCTTCCCTTGTGGAGTAGCCCCACTTTCTGCTTTCTGACAATATCTGTGAATTGTTGTAGCATTGTCTCGCTGTACTGGATAGCTGGGTAATAAAACATCAGGTGAAATTCAGTGGCATTAAATACAAGCAATGCATACAAGGAAAACAACAGTTCTAACTCTTCAAGCACAGTGATGCTCTCAGAGCTGATTATTGTTACTGAGGAATGACATTTGGGGCTTATAATGTACAGTTGAATGAAATTATGAGCTCATTGCTATGTAGCAATCAAAAAACGGAAATTGAATGTTAAGGATTATTAAGGAGGGAATAGAAAGCTAAGCAGAAGTCATTGTAATGCCGCTGTATAAATGCATTTTGGACCTGCATCTTGAATACTGTGTGCACTTCTTGTCCTCCTCCTCCCCCTCCCAAAGGGCTATAGCAGCCCTGGAAAAGGCTCAGAGAAGATGTCAGAGGGATTGTAGGGAGCAGCTGCAGTAGAACTGCAAGTGATTAAACAGATGTGCACTGTTCAGTCTTCAAAAGAGACATATTGTGGAAGGGGTCTGTCATATTAAAATCGCAATGGATGTGGAGGCAGGGATGGGGAATGGGGTAGGTTCTTAACAAGGATGTGGTTGAGCTGTGGCACTATCTGCTACATGACAGTGCTCTTTCTATGGAAAACCTCATGGAAGAAAAATCTTTTGAAGGTCATTAAGGTACTGGATGGTGTCAGTTCTCTTTATCTGTACTCCTCTATAGCCACTCTCAGACTGAAATTGTTTTTCTTATCAAACCTAATATCTACTTTCTTTTATTCAAGTTTTTCTTGCTGAATTCTTACATATTTTTGCAGTCATAGCTGTAAGTAGAAGAGAAGGACGGGAAAGCCTCATTGAAATCACAAAACTGATTTATTTGGTAAACAGCGGGCAACAGAAATACCATCAAAAAGTCCTAACACGAAGATAGAACTGCAGGGATAGCTTATAAATATGCAATTATTGCTATGAGAAGACATCATCCAATCTTTGGACAGCAAGCAGAGGAGAGAGGAGTTGACAAGAACGTCAAAGTAAGCTTATCCCCCTGAAAAACTCTAAGGAGTCATTAATGCCTGTAACATGAACCATTGCCAGGACTGCAGCACAAGCTGCAGAAAGAATAACCCATTTTAATAAAAACTCTCTATTCTCACTTTGTGCTCTGTTAATAATAACAATAATCATTCAGGTTGGCTTGGGCAGGCTTAGAACCAGCGAAGCAGAGATTTAATAGAGTTCAAACAAGTCTAAATTGTTAAAAAAAAAAACATAAAGAAGTACTTTTTTTTCCTGCAGTATGCTCAAGGCAGTATTGTGGGTTCACCCTTTTAATAAGGTCTTACATATATAGGAAGGTGTGGGTAGAGGAATCTTCTGGAACACTATGTCAGCTTCTCACCTTAGCAGACATGTCTTAAATATCAGGCACGTTGTGACCCAAAGCATCTCCTTTTCATCTGCTTTCTTCAGAGCTTCACTTCTATCTCAACTTGAATGCTCTTTCTGGAATACGAGTCAGAGGAGCTGTGCAGTTGCACATCTGAAGCTTTCGAACAATAAGCATCCAGTGTCAGACAGCAAATTAATCTGCTGAAATATACTGCTAAGTGGAAAACACTTATTTTTCTTTCTCTTTTACGCTGTTTCACGTCTCCTGCAATTAGCAGATGGCTGTGATGGTTGCTTTTGTCACTCCTGGCTCTAAAACCAAAGAGTTAAAATTGTAATCTTCTTTAATTTCATAAGGGAATCAATCAAGATAAAGTAAAATTTAAAAGAGGGAGAGGAAAAATGGGATATGCTTCTGGCAACCAAATTGTGCCATGGTGGATTTCATTTAGATGGGAGAGTCTGCTGACTTTGAGCAGTGACATCGAAATCCCTCCTCTTGGAGGAAATAAGATTTTTGCACTTTGTTAGAGCTTTTTTTCCCATCAGTTTATGAAAGAATAAGTACAAGCTATTGTTAATGAGGATGGCTGTGACTAATTTGTAGACTAGGCTGCTAGCAGACAAATTAGAGAGAAAGTTCTGTGCTGTGAAGAATTTACAGTGTTGAACAACAACAAAGATGAGGGATGGGTTGTGACAGAAGACAGCAGTAGGAAACAAACAGTGACAATGTAGATCTTCTATCCACACAATAGTGGTAATAGTTAATTTTGTTCATTTATTATGGGCATCTTCGTTTTCTGCCATAGAAACTCTACCAGCACATGTAGCTTGAGTCTAGAAATGTCTCTGATTATGATTGCACAAGTGATTTTAACCAAAAGTTCTACATTGGAAAGGAAGGATTTTTTTTTTTTGTTCAGAGAAGACCTATAAATTAAACTTCAGACTCCTTTTTTCCTGATTTCTAGCTCGTGTATGCAGATAATTAACAGAAAAAGATCTCCTGCATGGTCCATGAACAAAGGGAAAGGCTGGTTTGGGTGAACAAAACATGGCCACAGAGGCATGTTTCTGCCTTCCTGTTCTACTCAGTGTGGTTTTGATGACACTCTCCTAGATCCTGAAGCTCCTGTGGCCAGCAGTGTTTCTTTAGGGACCTTTACAGAAGGATGGTATAATATTGAGTCACAGAATGAAAAGGCTAACAAAGCCTTTCTTAACAAAGCTTTATTTTTTTCTGCCTGTCTCTTTTTTTCCTTGTTTATCTGGATTTAGCTCTGTTCCATGTTCATTTACATCTTACAATGGATTGGCACAACCAACAGCTGGAAGAAGTGATTCCAGTGCTTTACACCCAGAAGCGTGTCCTCAGCCTGTATTACACCCTGCAGTACCAATGAAATTAGGTGACGACTGAAGATGGTGAGTTAACCTCCAAGCCATTGTGATACTCATCAAACAGTATCTAAAACACTAGGATCTCCAGTCACTGTGACTGTAGGTCTATTCATTCCTGCCACCATTTTCAGAACTTCCTAGATTTACTTCTCTAAGATCATCTAACTGAAAATGTACTGGGTTTATACTACGCTGAGGTGTGTGATTGGACTAACATAAATATGGGTGTATGGTCTGTGTTCTGTTCCCTACTGAATGATTCTTTCTTTATTATTTTTTATTTCGTTTACTGCAAGACCTAAGTTTCTTCCAGTTCTGAAACTCGAACTCACTTAGTCCATATAGATCCTGGTGTCTCTGCATAGCACTGTATCACAAAATTCAAACGTGGTGTGCATAAACTTTCCCAAGGTCACTCAGATCATGTTAGGTAAAATCAGGAGCAGAATACAGAATATCCCCCCAAACTCACTGAACAAAGATTCATTGGACCGGTAGTTTTCTACTTTTAACCTTTAAATACAGGGATCTTCTAATTTGCAAATGAAAATATCATACGAAAACAAATGCATTCAAATTTTGTCAGTAAGATAAAACTGCTGATTCACCATTTTTTTTTTTCTGTGAAAACTCAGTTTAATCATTTTGTTTTGCAGGAATAGGGTATAATTAGAGAACCAGTGAGCGTGTAACTGTGAATTTATTATGCAAGCAGCTATGAAAATGACTGTCTTCAGCACAAAATGATTGAATGTCATTAAGAAGAGTGAATCCAAGGGTGAGACCCCAGTGGGATGCCCTCACATGGGAAAGTGTAATTGGATAAAGTAGCATGGGGCCATGAAAACCCAATTTGCCTCTTTTTGACGCTTACTTGAACTTCCTCTCCTGATCTTCATCAGCGGTGGAACTGGGCAGTGGATGGGATAGATAAATCATTGAGATGTTCTCTTCCATATGTAGGCAAGATATTTGGTGCAATATATATATATATTTAAAAAGAGTTAAGGTTGGAATATTTATGCTAATCTGCTCTTTTGCAGCTACCAACTCATTTAAACTGTTTTGGTGTTGCTGAATGGAGTGCTGGTGAAGGTAACAGACTGTGCACTCTTAGAAATGACTGATTTCTTTGCTATGTCACATTTCAGGACAAGAGGCAATGATCGCATGTTGGAACACAAGAGGATCCCTCTAAATGTCAGGAAATGCTTATATACTGCGTGGGTGACTGAACAGTAGCACAGAATTATGGGTTCTCCTCCTTGGATACCTTGAAAACCCACCTGGATGTAGTATTGGGCATCCTACCCTGGTTGTTCCACATGAGTAGGGATTGGACCAGATGGACCCAGAGGTCCTTTCCATCCTCAGTCATTCTGTGATCCTGTGATTTCAGCATCCCCTACAAGTCCCCATGTGTATGTATCCACACAGATAGCAAAGCTCTCTTATCAGGGCTTGTCCTGATCCCCATGTGAGCAATGGCCTTATAGTCCAGCTGCAGTTGCTGCTTTTGAGCATGCTCTTAGTCTAATGTCATGGGATTTATTTTGATTTAATTTAAGCCACAGTGAACACAGAAGGCATACAGACTGATAGCTACCATAGCTCATTTGACAAGTGGGAACATAAAGATGGGACCATAGATCCGAGCCTTATGTTTCTCTTAAAATTCTTTAGTTAAAATTCTGTAACTGTGTAGGTTGGAGGAATTATCTCAGCCAATACCATCTGTAGGTGAGCATCAGCTTGTTCCTAACATAGCAAGTCTGTAATTAATAGACATCTGAAGGAATGAGCCTGACCAATTATTAGAATAAGCAAAGAACAACCATGTTGAAGGAAGCTTTCCTCTATTTGAATGAGCCTCGTATTTTGAGGAAGTCATTGAATCTGTTATTACTATTAGAAAAATATGTTTCCCCAAGGCTACATAGCAGTTCTGTGTTACTGATTTACATCTTTGTCTAGGAATTTCTTCTTACCTGTACATAATCTTCTGAATGCATTTCTTAGGGCTTTTTAATGCAAACATCTCTATATTTATGCGTGTTCATTTGTACATGTTACTTGTGTACGTGTTACATATAAGTGTGCATTGATCCTTGTGAGCCAAGGCGTGTGACTGCTTCTCAGCCCATAGAGCTTAATTTAAGGCTGAAAATAATAAGGTGATTTTCACTAGTACATAAAGCTACCTGCTTATTGCTCTTCCTACAGAGCTAGGACACAGCCATGAGTTAGCTTGAGCTACTGCTCCAAATTGTCAAGTTTCTCCCTGGTCAAGCAATAGGCAAACAAAGCGTGTCCTGAAAGTGCTGCTTTTCTGTAATGCAGACAGAATGTTTTGGCTAATTTAGGACATTCATTATGCAGGGCTGAGGGGCACCTTGTAGCTTCATTTTATATCACCACTGTCTTATCTTCTCTGCTTTATCTGTCCCTTCTTTCTTTGCTCAGAAAGTATCAGGTGGAGAAAGCTTTCCTGAAGAGTCTGGCAAAAGAGCAAGGGCAGCTATGAGAACAAGTTTTGGTGCTATTTCAAGCTCCATTCCATGCCAAATTCTAAAACTGCAAGGTTAGTATTTCCTCAATCCCATGGTATTGTGGAGTCAGTCCTCCAAAGGCTTTTCAATTTAGATGAAATAAAGTTGCCTGAGATCTTATCAGAAAAGAACATAGTTGTTACCCTTATGGAGCAAGCAGCATATTTGATGTTTGGCAATATGATAAACTGTAACGGTATTAAGCTTTTTGGGGAAGGGTTTGTCCTTTAGCTGCAAGTTGACATAGTGTTTGGATGCTACTGCAGTCTGAATGTAGTGCATGAATATAATAGCAGCGTGATGCAATACACTTTTTTTCAATTAGAATATACTGGAGGTATTTTTCTTGATTCCATTTTGCTCCTGAAATTCCTAATGATGGCTGTTTGATGTAAAAACATGTGCCTCTGATAGCAGGGTGTGCCAAATGAGCGCAGGACGTACTGCCCATCAAGGTGTGATTTCTGAAGAAGGAAAATTGGCTGCAGTGATGCCATAGAGAAAATCAGTAATGCGGAGTGTTGTTGCACCTCAGTAATCAGCTAGAATCCTTTGGGAAGGGCTGTGAGGTGAAGTCCTCATGGATTTATCTGGATATATAGGATAAGAGGTAATGCCCTCAAGGTTCACCAGGGGAGGTTCAGATGGGATATTAGGAAAAAATTATTCTCTAGAAGAGTGGAAATACATTGGAACAGGCTGCCCAGGGAGGTGGTGGAGTCACTGTCCCTGGAAGTGTTCAATAAACGTGTAGATGTGGCACTGAAGGGCACGGTTTAGTGGGCATCGTGTGAATGGACTAGGTGATCTTAGCTGTCTTTTTCAACCTTAGTGATACTATGATTCTATAATATTCTAAAAAGCCTTGAGGTAGCACCCTGCACTGAGTTAATAAGAAAATGAGTGGCCATGAACAAAGTGCTGAAGTGCTGTTGTCGACTCAGAGACTAAGGCCATATGGATGTGCCCAGTTGTGAATGCTGTCTTAATGATGGAAAAGTTTCGAGAACATGAACATTTGTGGTCTGAAAAAAAAACCAAACCAGCGAGCAGCGATATGACAAAGCATGCACCTAATTCTCCATTCTTTGTATGAGTCCTAGTGAGAACACTGTGAGGAACAGCAGAAGTTTGAACGCTTTGCTGAATAAATGCCTATTCAGTGAAAAGAGCTTTTTCTTTACATTTATAGTTTTTTTTTTTTTTTGCAAACAAATGAGAAAATGAGCTTTCACACTTAAAGCTGCTTAATAATTCTCCATTCTGATTTATGAAGGATGATTGTAGCTGGCAAATATAAACACACAGAAGTTTGGAAAATCACATATGAGATTGTCTGGAACAGTAATTCCCATTAACTTGCAGTTAATTTCAAAACTTAGCAGGAACAAATGACATTTTAAAAACTGTCTTTGCTCACAGACACTTTCATGGAATGGAATATAATTTGGAAACAGGATTTCATTGGAAATTTTTAGCAGGAAGCTCTCTTTATATAAAATAACAAATCATTTTAGCAGATAATCATGATATCAGGACAATCAACTATTAGTATTCAAGGAAACATGTAGACTGGAAGAAATGTATCTCCTAGAGAACCCACTAATTTTATTTATTTATTTATTTATTAGGATTATTAACATTACTGAAAAAGAAAACAGAAAGAACAGTGCCAGAATAAGGAGTGGATGGAGAAGTGGCCCCTTCCCTTGTGTCTTCCGTAAAAGAGTTAGGAAATGGCCAGTTTGCTTGGTAGATTACACTATGGGAGTCCATCACGTTTTCATATCTCCCCCTCTGGCCAGCTTGAATCTCTGCATTACTTGGTCTTCTGTCCCCAGGTAGAGGGCTAATGGTGCATTGGATGCAGCATGCCTATAGAAGAGCAATGGCATCTTTCACTGCTTGTAAAGGTCCACAGAAACCAACCTCTCCATCTGCTTGTCTTAGTTCATTTCCCATCCCCTCAGGGAAGGAGGTATGGAAGCTGTAGGGTGATGCCTGGTTCATTACAAAGACTTTTGTTCCGTGCCAGAGGGATATCACATTTTTCCTAAAAACATCCACTTAATTAGTTGACCTTTTTACTTCCAATTTTGGGTCTGTTGCCTTGGAAAAGAAGGTGTGCTGGTTAAATATTCAGTTAAATATATTTGAGGAAATATATGAAACAGCAAGATTATTTATTTATTTTCTTCTTCAGAAATAGTCTCTCCTTTTTTTCATTTCTTTTTACAGTGTAGGACCAAGCTTGAAGAGCAGAGTTTGTGAGATCTTTACTCCAGGATTCTCGGTTCTGAATACACTTCATTAGGGACTTCCCCAGATGATGTCCTGTCAGCCACAGGTGAAGAATCAACTTAAATGGTGTGAAAATAGGTTTGAATTAAACTCTATTTGACATCCAACCCTCCTTCCCAAAGCAGGTCTTAGCTCTTCATGGAGGGCATAATTTCTGAGAACGCTGGAGTTTTCATGCAGGCAGCACTGTTAGAAGACCAAGTATCACAAGGTCAGGACACCCTGAAAATCATCTTGTCTATCGCTCTGCCTCAATGGATCTAAGTCCCACCTGACACTTTGTTATCACACTGTTCTTAAACATCTCTGGTTGTAGCAATGGCATTTTCCCCAGATTATCTGTTCTGGCATTTATTTCCCATAGCAGTAGAAATTCTAACCTGAATCTCTGTTGCTTAACCCAGGACTTCTATTACCACTGATACGGGAACAGAAATTTCCCTTCCTACTTCGGACAACCTTCTGTGGTATGCAAAACTTATCATCTCTCCCCTCCACAATTTGCTCATCACTTCCTCCCACACCGTCTTTCTGCCAGTTCACTTTTCCACCTGCTCTCCCCCAGCCAACTTTTTGCTCCACATCTTTTGAAGTGTGATTTGCAGAACTCCAGCTGGGTGTGCAACCTTCCTAGCGGATGGGTGGCCTTGAGCAATGAAGATGCCTGTGTTGTTTTTTTTTAAGCTGTGTTCTCACATATCATGATATCACTGTTTCACCTTCAGATTATGATCTGTTCTAAATTCTGTATACTTCACTCCATTATTCTTGCTGGCAGTAACACTAAATAAAGGGAGGTCCCAAGCAGACTCTAGCATGTTCCTATTAGAGACATGCATTTGTTTCTGCAGCATGCCACCCATCATTGTTCTTTGAGTCCCCACTTTTTCGCATTCATTCACACCATGCTTTCTTATCTTAGAAAAATGTCTTGTGAAACACTGTCCAGAACCTTTCCAATGCCAAGATACAACCTCTGCTACTTATCTCTTACCCACAAAACCCATTAACCTGTCTTGGGATAATGAGTATAATTGCCTGACATAACTGATTCTGTTAAAGAAGATTTGGAGATAGTGCAGGAACTAAGATAATAACACAGGTCTGGGACCTAAGCAGAGGAAACAGCAAGGAAGTTCAGGTAACAAGTACAGGTTGAAATGGTGGAAACTCTTAGCCAGAGACTACCAATAGATCTTATGTTCTGATCACACAGACTGATCCCGTGTGGAGGCAGGAGTTGGACTCCACGATCCTTATGGGTCCCTTCCAAGCTGGGATATTGATATAATCATAGAACCACTGAGATTGGAAAAGACCTCTAAGATCATCTCATCCACCTACCATCAATGTTGCCCACTGAACCATGTTCCTCAGTACCACTTCTACACATTTCTTGTCTAGCTGGCATGACTTGCTTTTCTTGTGCCTGTTAAAAAGGTTCAGTTTGGGAAAGCCTGAAAATAAATTTAGATAAAACAGAATGGTTTCCTATTGAAATGAGACCTTAAAATGATTTTTCTGACCTATCAACCTTATCAATACTTCCTCCCTCCTCAGCTATTGCTTGGGTCAATAGGAATTTTGCCATGGGGTTATAATTCCATATGAGATGTCCCCAGATGATTTCCCTTCTGGACATTCATCACCCTACTTAGAGGAAAGTCCTGAATTGAATAATGCTTCACCTTGCCAACCACTCCATCACGCTCCAAACAGCAACAACAAGATGTCCCCCAGCAATCAATCCTACTGTTTCCCCCCCCTCCCCCACCAAATGATCCTCTTGCCAAGAGCAAGAAGAGCTTCCCTGTTCCCAGTGTTGTGCCACTCTAATTTAACAGGTTCCTCACAAAGTCTAGACATTTCCTGAATTGCATTTAAAAAGCTTCTGTCCTGCTTCAGCTCCATTAATCCTACAACTCCAAGCCCAAGAAGACTGATGCTCCTCCATCCTGCCCTGGGTGAATTACAGTTTAAATGACAACTGTGCAACTTCTTGGCAGTGACTCTTTGCCCTTTGTTCCTGTATTTTCTCTGGATGGAAAGGAAGAAATGATAAATTTATTTGAGGCTGTTGTCTCCACATTACAGCAGAAATTAACTGGGCTGAGAGACTTCAGTGCAAATTGAATAGCTTGTACTGTAGCTACTTGATAGCATCATCTTGTAAGTGAGTAGAATCCCTTTCTCCCAGACTCTCAGGGTGCCTGTGTTGATCGTGTCATAGATGTAAAAGATGAAAGAAGGCTAATGGGGCAATTATAAAGTCTTTTGGTGCCTCATTTACTCTCTACAGTGCCTTCCTTGGCATTAAGTTCAGTCTTGCTTTCAGAGATCTAAGTAGAGCTATTTGCAGTATTTTCTTTTAAAGTTTTCTTTTACAGAAAAATGACTTTTTTTCCTCAAACAAACAAACAAGCAGACCAAATTAATTCATTGTTTGTGATTTCTACATCTTCCTATTTTCAATGCTGTCTTGGGAACAGTTGAGAAGAATCCATCAGCATTTAATTCAGAATTTCTTTATTTTTCTTTAGTTCCTGCTACTTATTTATTAATGCTACTGTTTGTTTGGTGCACAAGTAGAGATATTATTCTTCCACATCCCATCAGAAATACTTCTCTTCCCCACCGCTATTTATTAGTAATGTATCTATTCAATTTACTTTCCATGAGCTTTACTGATCACTCAGTATGATTTTGCCTTCACTACTAGATTAGAATTAGACCTAAACACCCTTTGACACAAAGGGCTCTATTGCCTTCTGCAAGCACTACAGTAAAGTTGCCCTAAAATAGTCCATTAACCTCCAGATGTTGCTCTTCAAAACCCGCAGTCCCTGCAGGTTCCCTCCTTGTCCATTCTTGTGCTCTGAATTTTGTCGCACATTTGAAGACTTCTCAAAAACTGACCCCAAAGGTAGCACAGTCGTTTGCCCTGTGTTTTACTCCTTCAGAATATATTTCACTTGGCTTAAATATTAATAGAGATAAACAGAAATGCAATGCATTTCTATCAGTAGATATGTATTGCAATTCTCTTGTTTTCTGAGTGACAGCAAAAATCTTCGACACCCTAAGGTGTAATTATTATTTCGCCTTCATTGTAACTCCAAAGGAATAAACAGATATAATTATCAAACACTTATCACTACGTATTGCGAACAGGTCATATCTTTCTAGCACCAGGCACCATATCATTACTATTTTTTTTCTTTTGGTCTTTTAATTGATGCCTTCAATTTTCCCTGTATGTTTCCTCAACACTTCTGATATCATTATTCAGTTCAGTTGTTATCACTTTCCTCTTTTATCAGATGTTATTGCACTGCTGTTGAGTGTCTAATCAGTATTTTCAGGTCGCACAATGCCAAGCATATTGCCTATTGCCAAACATCTAGCACAAGAGCACCAAATTTTATAATCCTGTACCACTGGAAAAAGAAAATAATAAAAGACTGTTACCTAAATTTCCCGCATTAAGGATCTCCTCCTCTGCAGTGTTCCTTGGACTGCTTTGTCTGTTTCCTCCATGTAGAGGTGGTAGTGATGTTATGGAGAGGCTTTTCAATCTGAGCCCTTTGAAACAGGACTTTTTTCACTTGAGCTCAATATTGATGGTGTAACTGTGTCAGTGGGCAAGAGAAAAGCCACTGATGTCATCTGTCTGGACTTCAGTAAGGCCTTTGACCTGGTTCCCAATAGCTTTCTCTCCAAATTGTAAAGATCTGGATTTGATGGGTGGGCTGTTCAATGGACGAGGCTCTGGTTGTAAGATCATACCCAGAGAATAGTGGTCAATGGCTCAGTGTCCAGATGGAGATCAGTGATGAGTGGTGTCCTTCAGGGGTCAGTACTGGGACCAGTGCTATTCAGTATCTTCATCAATGACATTGACAGTGGGATCGAATGCACCTTCAGAAAATTTGCAGATGTGTGGTGTTGACACACCTGAGGGACAGGATGCCATTCAGAGAGACCTAGACAGGCTCATGCAGTGGGCCCAGTAGAACCTCATGAGGTCCAATAAAGCCAAGCGCAAGGGCTTGCATCTGGGTTGTGGCAACCCCTGCTATCAGTACAAGCTACAAGATGTAAGGATGAAGCACAGCCCTTCTGAAAAGGACTTGGGGATACTGGTGGATGGCAAGCTGGACATGAGCCAGCAATATGCCCCCACAGCCCTTAAAGTCAGCTGAGGCGATTGGCTTACTGATTTCTACACCATGCAATAGCCATTAGGATTCTCTGACCTCCTTCTCTCATATTGCTAATAAGGTTGTTAAGCAGATTGATCTGACATTGACTCACACTGCGATCCAAGTGACACCTCTGTGTGATTCACACATTTGTTATATCCCAAAGTAGGACACTACTATTAAGGATCAGGATTTGGATTCTGGAGAGTTCAGTTTTGTCCCTCACTCTCATGTGTCTTTTGGGTGAGCTTGTGGGGGTCTTACTTCTTTTGAACTATTTATCCCTCAGAACAGGAGGGTTAACGACACTGCAGGGATGTTTCCAGGGTATATTTATTAGAGTTCATGTGGATGTTATGTTATCTGTGGCCATGTGATTTTATCTATATTGTGAATTAGAATGTATGGTTGGCTGACCTGTTGGCCAGTTTATAGCTGGCTCTGTATTTGTAAAGATAGAGGTTTCAGTATCCCGTCATTTCTCAGGAAAGAGAAAAGGAGAAATTTTGTTCACCTCAGCCACTTCTGTGCTGCAGCTCATTCAATCACCAGAGCTAATGGGACCAGAGCTGGGGCTCTCCATCCATCTGCTGAACTATTGCCTCCAAATACAGGAGAGGGTAAATCCTTTGCTGCAAATCATGTTTCAACCACTATGCACAGTGTATTACTTCAAATAGGTTGGTATTTCTGTGTTCTAGTTAAAGGAAAGCAAAACAAATCCCTGTTCTTTCGTACTTAATCAAAGACATTATTAGCGCTTTTTACCAAAATTAAAATTTATTGAGAGAAATCTGTGGGTATACACTACCCTGGATAAAGGTTATTCTTTGTTTCTTATTCATCCACCAATCTTAAACTCAGCAGTCCTCTCGGAGACAACATCAATTAATATCATGAGCAATGTTTTGTGAGGGACTGTTTCAAATGCCACATCATTAGCTGGCATATTAAATCCGCAGATTTCCTTTCACCCGATAATTTTATAGTTCTGTCTGAGAAAGCAGTTTTTCACGGTGTAATTTCTTTCTCCCCCTTTGCACTCATTCCCTGCTGCTTGCTACTCACAATGTGGTGCATTTTCCAGTATCTTTACTTTTTCCCCGCTTCTGTCTGCGGGTTCCTGGTCAGAAAAGTTGGACTGGTTCTGGCCACAGAATAATCATCGTGTGGGCTACAAGTGAGTCAGCTCGTCCCCTCTTCCTGTAGATCTGTGGGTGATCAGAGCTGAGTATTTAGAGGTGGAAGATCACATGTCCCTGCTGCCAACAGCTGGGACCTTTAAGTTCAGATTCTCTCTAAAGACAGTGGGTAGCAAACTCTCAGAGTATTTATTTTAATTGCAGTTTAGTGGACATGGTGGATACTGAGTCAGTGGTTGGACCTGATGATTTTGATGCTCTCTTCTAACCTCAATGACTGTATGGTTATAAGGTAAGTGGCCTACGTATGCTCATGCTATTGGGAAAAGCACAAAGAGATGGTTTAGTGAGTGAGTGCATGAACATCAGGTGGAAGTTCCACAGCTATTGTTGGGAATTTTAATGTGCTCTGAGAGAGGGCAACTGTGGAAATGAAAAGTAGGAAGCTTGTTTGTCCTCCAGTCACACTCCACTGATACTGTGTCAGACTTCTAGGCTCCTCATGAGGTGAATTTGGTGAAGGAATATCATTTTAAGAGGTTTTTAAGACCAGCTCCAGTGCATCAGCCTGTTGATCAGCCCAGCTACTCTGTCTGTGACAGCTGGTGCTCACCAACACTTGGATAAGAACATGAAGTGCAAGGGAGATATGAAGACGTAATTATTTTTTATATTTTCTTGGGTGGAATGCATTTGATTAAATAAACATCTTTGTCAAAAAAAAAAAAAGAAGAAGAAATTGAGTCAGTAAGTGGAGAGCTAGTGAACACAGACAGTGGAGTTGAGGCATGAATCATCTGATCTTGAAGCAGATATAAATAAGATCAGGTGACTCACTCCTTTAACATGGCTGCGTCTCTCAAGTAATTGTAGATACAGATTCTTTTGATTCATTCAGCCTTGAATTTGTAGACATATACAGCTATGCATCCCGAGTTAAACTCAAGCTGGCAGGTTATCTCTTGAAAATAGCCAGGTGCTGAGGAATTGTTTTCCTCATAGATATGCAACTGGTTGATGATGACCAGAGTAGCATGGCTTTAGGTATTTGATCATCTCACAGACACTTTCTTAACAATTTTATTTCTGAGCGAGCTGAAAACATTCGGAGTAATGATCTCTGATGTTCTCTGGCTGCTGGCTAGAAGATTTTTTCTTCCTGGATTATCTTCTGGAATCCGGATAAACTTTGAATCCGGTTCTTTTGAATTGTTTTGAAGTCTGGGCCTGAACTCCCATGAGTGAGCGCTGCTCTGGCCCAGTTGTGGGAATTTAGAGATACTGTCTCTCTAGACGGATGAAGTTTTACAACCTTCATCTTTTTGTTTATTTACTTATTTAATTTGCAATTCAAATGTCTGGGTTATTGAACAGCTCAATGATAAGCTAAGATTACCCGGACTCCGGGGTGAAATTTTAGAAGAAGAACATTATCCAGTCCATATTTTTCCAATATATCTACAAGAGTGTTAAAGGCAACTGTTGAAACCCTTGTTAAAGTTAAGGTAAATCACATCCACTTCTCTCTCTGTTTTCTTGGAGTTACTCATATCATCAGGTTGGTCATGCATGACTTGCCTTTGATAAATTCATTCTGGCTTTTCTTAGTCAGTTTTGTCTTTCATGTTTCTGTACATAATTTCCAGGAGGATTTGCTTCATAACTTTCCAGAGACTGAGTATAAATGGACCGGCCTGTAGCTACGTGGATCCTCCTTTTTGCCTTTGTGGAAGTTGGTGGTGATATTTGACTTTTTCCAGAAATCATAAACCTTTAACCTTTGACCTTTCATATATGCTTATATATATGCTCATTCATATATGAGAATGGACTCACCGTGACACTGGCCAACGTTCCCAGCACCTTCTGTAGCACGCTCTCATGGGCTTGTGCATATCCTATTTGCTTAGATGATGGTCTCTAACTCTGTCTACCCCTGCCTTGTGTAAGGGAGCCCGGGAGGCCTGATGGTGAACGTCAAATTCCAAGTGAAGAGAGCACTAATTAGAAAGATTTTATCATGTAGTATGTGGAATAGAGGGTGGAGAGACAGTTGCCCCAGCTGGTCGCTTCTTTTCTCCTGTTCCTAGAAAAGTTAATTCCCTTTTCACTGCCATCACTAACACCACCTGCACAAGTCAAAAATAAACTGTTCATTGTATGATATAAATAAATAAAGACAGAAAAATGAGAGAGATAAGTTCCCCACTGTGAAAAATATATTGCCTGTAAATGAGGAACAAGCAGAACCATAACCAAGCTGAACCACTGCAGCTATATTTCACTCTTCTCTGTGAATGCTTTAGAGAACAGAGCTGGGGCAGGACATAGGGATCAGCATGTAAATGAAATGTTTGGCAGCTGTGCCAAACTCAACAAGCAGAACTGCATGAAGGAAATAAAGGAAATAAGGAAACCCCAAGCTGGATCTGTTTAGGTGTGTGACAGTTCTAGGATGACATGGTAGGGCCAGTTATTGTGCCCCAGGTGGCAATTAGAATGGGAAGAGGGATATGTGAAAGGCAGTGGCTTCTCCTTACCACATGTGTGGGGCTGAATTCAACTATTGACAGAGATCCAAAATACCCTTTGGGCTAGTATCTTTTCTAGCTGAAGGTGATATGGCTTAACAAACCAAATATGAGGGAATTCATTGGATCACGGGTGAATAGCCAGACTTACAGGTATGAAAAAAAGACTGTAGCCAGTCCTATGTATGGTTCCTGCAAGAATTCAATTTTTTTTTTCACAGAATCAGAGAATCTCAGAATTGTAGGGGTTGGAAGGGACCTCTGGATATCATCTAGTCCAACCCCTTGCTAAAGCAGGTTCCCTAGAGCATGTTACACAGGAAAGTGTCTAGGCAGGTTTTGAGTAACTCCAGAGAAGGAGTCTCCACAACCTCTCTGGGCAGCCTCTTTCAGTCAGTGTTCTGTCACCCTCAAAGTATTTTTCCTCATTTTTGTATGGAACTTTCTATGTTCCAATTTGTGCCCACCACCTCTTGTTCTGTTGCTGAACACCACTGAAAAGAGCCTGGCTCCATCCATTTGAGTCCCATTCTTTAGATATTTATAAGCATTGGTAAGGTCCCCCTCTCGGTCTTCTCCATGCTGAGCAGTCCCAGGTATCTCAGCTTTTCCTCAAAGAGGAGATGCTCCAGGCCCCTCACCACCTTTGTAAGCCTCCACTGGACTCTCTTCAGCAGTTCCCTGTATGTCTTGAACTGGGAAGCCCAGAAATGGACACAGTGCTCCAGATGTGGCCTCACCAGAGCAGAGTAAAGGGGGAGGATCACTTCCATCAGCCTGCTGGCCATGCACCCCAGGATACCATTGACATTCTTGGCCACAAAGGCACACTGCTGGCTCATGGCTGACCTGTTGTCCACCAGACACCCAGGTCCTTCTTGACAAAGCTCCTTTCCAGCAGGTCAGCCCCTAACCTCTACAGATGCATGTGGTTACTCCTCCCCAGCACTTGCTATTGCTGAACCTCATAAGATTCCTCTCTGCCCAACTCTCCAGCCTTTCCAGATCATAAGAGGTCTCTTCTAAGAATAGTGGAAGAACATGTTGGGACTAGAAGTGCATTAAAAAGCTTTGGAGAGATTCAGGGTGCTATCTTAACACTCTGGAGACCTGGGCTTAAGATACTTTTGAGTCAGACTTTATGTTTTCTCTCTCTGGGTTCCCTCTGTGAAATTCTTATTACTCAGCCCCACAATGATTAAAGATTATCAGTAGCTCTCATACTGCAGTAGCCATCAATTTATCAAGTCTGAAAGAGATGTCTAGTGAAAAGCAAAGAAGCACTCAAGGCAATTAAATGAGAAAGGAAGTGTTTTAGGCACCAGACTTTCCCCACCAAAAGCTTTATGCATGTGTGTAGCCCTGTATGTATAGTCACTATAGAATTTAGAAAGAATATTGCATGTTGAGTTTCACTGGAATAAACAGGGCTTTATAGTCCATGAATACTCCGGAGCCTCTATAAACTACTCACAAAATAGCCCTTCTCGTGACATAATTTTCTCTGAGACAAGGCCATGCTTTTCTGAATTGCTAACACTATCTCCTACCTCCATGTATTTCCCTTTTAACATCTAATCCCTGCGTGGTGTTGGCTGTGTGATAAAACCCTATGCTGATGATCATATCCCCAAAGGGAATTTTCTTTTTCTTCCCCTGGAGTCTATAAAACTCTATGCTGCTCACCTCACCTCACTTATTTCAGAAACAGAGAACTTCGGGTTATCTTTCCGGAGACTTTCAAAATGAACAGCACAGAAGTGTCATTTAATTAACAACTTGCCACCATCAGCAAGAGTTAGTTTTCACACAGCCCAATTCATTTTGGAATTGGTTATTTCTGTTACAAATAAGACAGCAGTGAGCGTGATCTACAGTGCTTGTAAATTTTACTTGGTAATAATTTTTAGTATTCTTTGAAAATCAGTTCCAAGTTCTATTAGTTTACTCCCTTCCTCTCCCCTCCCCCACCATTCGGATTTAAATTATGGTGCTTGTAGTAGTCTTAATCCATTACGTGAATAATTTCAATTATCGTTCTGCGTTTCTTTTATGCCCTTTAATTTTTTTTGTAGTAATTTTTTTATTAAAAAAAACCCACACCTTAAATAATAGAGCCATCGTTATGGCAAGGTAAGTAAGAAAGTGGGTACAAAGGAAGCTTTCAAGCCTGTCCAGGTGTGGGCAAAACCAACTTTTCGAGCTGCCTCTGTTCAGCTACCTCCATCCATCTTTCTCACCCATCCTTCTGTCTGGTTTTGACATTGCCTCTCTTGGTGCAGGTGCATGGAGATTTTGCAGGTGGAGGGGACTGTCGAGGGGGAGGGATATTGGACAAGCAATGCTCCACCTGCTCTGCTTTCTCACAACAGGAGACCAGTCATGCATGAAGAATAGTAATTATCTGTTGTAAATCAAGAAAAGTCAGTTTGATGTACTGAATTTTTATTACCTCTCTCACTCTGATTCTTTTTTTTTTTCTTTTTGGCAGGATTAATATTCATGCATATGTATATACATGGCAGAAGAAGGAAAAAAACTCCTTTTAGTAAGACTACAGGAAATGGTTGTTATTTATCTCGTGGTTCTTCCAGGCGCCTAGACGAGATCACGATTGCACTGTTCTACATACTAAAGTAACCCAAAGCAAGAAACTACAAGCATTTCCAATCTGAACAAGCAGGACAAAGGACATTGGCTTACATTTGATTTAGAAATCGGAAATTAAGGGAGGTTTAGATACAGTAGGCTGATACCACAGAGGGAATTGCTGCCACAGCCTATAAATGGATTCACATCTTTTTACTTCTGATCGGGGCCTTCAACGACAAGAACATTATTAAAGACTTTTCCCCAAACTACTTAATACATAACCTGTAGCATCTACTTTAGGGACTACTTGAACAAAAGGACGCTGATTAAATTTGAAAACTCCTGCTGATGTCTGTGGGGAAATTTCTACCTTGTCCTTTGTCCAAAGCTTGCAGTTATGTCAGATTCTGGTACGCTTCTATGATATCAGTGATTTTTTAAAGGATAGCCACTGAATAGAAAGATGATGCTTGTACCTAACCACAAGGTCTTTGTAGTATGTATTTGTTGCTATAGTTGTTTTCTTTCTTTTTTAAAATTGTTATTATTTTTACTTTTAAATTTATATATTTCTTTATGATAAGAAGATTGGAAGGATTTATTTTATTTTTGTTTGTCTCTCTTACAACCCCCTTAAAGGAGCTTGTAGCAAGGTTGGTGTCAACCTCTTCTCGCAGGTAACTAGTGATAGGACCAGAGATAATGAATTTAAGTTGTGCCAGGGAAGGTTCAGGTTGGACCTTAGGAAAAATTTTTTCTCAGAAGCAGTGGTGAGGTATTGGAACAGGCTGCCCAGGGAGGTGGTGGAGTCACCATCTCTGGAGGTGTTCAAGAAAAGGGTAGTTGTGCCACTAAGGGACATGGTTTAGTGGGCATGGTGGAGATGGGTTGGTGGTTGGACGAGATGATCTTAGAGGTCGTTTCCAACCTTAATTATTCTATGATTCTATGATTCCCAGTACTAGTGTTCTTTCATCTGTCACTTCCTTTGCCAACCCTGTGTAGCTGCTTCAAGAGTTTCCCTTTCGACAGATGGTCACCAAAGGTGGGATTAATCTTGCCTGATTCTGCAGAGGTACAAGAGACACTTCAGCATCCGAGCTGTTTATGAAAATATTCTCTGTAGTCAATGGAAATATAAAGGTGCTTTTGGGATATAGATATTCAGATGTATTTTGGACGTGTCAAAGGAAGCAATGAAAACCACCCAGAAATATTTGATGTCTCCATTGCCTGCAGGGATTCTTGATGATTAATTGAGAGGAGGATAGTCTGCCATACAGGTATCTTAAGTTAAATCAGATGACTCTTAGAAACCTCTGTCCAAACTGGTAACACGTTTTGTCTCCTGATATACCATGGAATCACAGGATGTCTTAGGTTGGAAGGGACCTTAAAGAACAACAGTTTCCAACTCTCCTA
This sequence comes from Aquila spilogaster, assembly GCA_024606505.1. Taxonomy (NCBI): domain Eukaryota; kingdom Metazoa; phylum Chordata; class Aves; order Accipitriformes; family Accipitridae; genus Aquila; species Aquila spilogaster. The sequence continues at coordinate 2,862 of JANHGO010004449.1, read as the reverse complement.
CCATGAGGGGACCTTTCAAGTTCTCACAGCATCTAAGTTCTTCTGTGCTGCCTTCCTTTGTTTTTGTATGCATGTAGACTATACTGCACATCCCTGCAAGTCTCTCCACGCATTAAAGAACGTGACAGGACATTCAGCTCTCTCCTCTTTTCAGCTATCAGGAAATAAAGATTGGGTATTAATCCCAATTAATAGGAAGATACTGAAACACAGAGAAGAGGTGTTGAGGAAGCCAGAACAGCCTAAGAAGAGTTGGGACTTGTTAGCTGTGGTATAGCACTGACCACTGAAGATAGATCATCTCTGGATCTAATCTAGCTATCTTTATACTGCTTTCCAATCAATATTATTTTTTGTCTTCTGTTTTTATTCAACTACCACTGTTGTTCATGGAGTATCTCTGAACATTTTGTTTTCATTTCACCTTATCTTTTACCTGCATCATGTATCCAATCACACATGGGTTCTACAAAGTAATGTTTCTCTTTCCTTTGTGGATGCCCTGTGAAATTCTAAATATATGTGATAATAACCTGTCAAATCTGGTATCACCATGTCAGGTTTGGAATAGGAGAAATTTGAGTTGTAGAATCATACAATATCCTGAGTTGGAAGTGACCCATAAGAATCATCGAATCCAATTCCTGGATCCACACAGGATCACTCAAAAATCAGACCATATATCTGAGAGTATTTTCCAGATCCCTCTTGAACTCTTGCACTTGGGGCTCTCACCACTTGCCTGGTGAGATACCAAAGTAGGAAAGTGCAATACAGACCCATGATTAGGCCAAAATAGAAGTCTCCTACCCAGTCACCTGAGCACATAACTGGGCTGAATTTTAAGCCTCATCTCATTTCTTGTGATGAGTAGTTGAGCAGAGTGGAGAATCTTTACCTTTTGTTGGCATAAGGCATGAGTGAAGGACCATTTAAACTCCCAGGTTTCTGTTGCTCAGCATGAAACTCCCTCATCATGGGGTCATAGAATCATAGAATGTCCCGATTTGGAGGGGACCCATAAGGATCATCAAGTCCAGCTCCTGGCTCAACAGAGGACCACCCCAAAATCTAACCATCAGACAATGAAATGTTTGACCCAGAAAGGTATTCAAATATCCAAAGAAATATGTGTAATCACAAACCAATTAAAGAGATGGAAACCCAAGCCCTGGAAGATGCAGCTCCGTTCTTGCTTCATGATGCCTCCTGTTCTCACGGGTCTCTCCATGCCATGTTGCATTTCCCTGTATAGAAACATCAATCTGTTTTTCCTTCACTCCCCCTTTCAACTCTTTTGGCCATGTGGAACTTCTTTTAGAGCTTGCTGTAGAGTGAAAGTGCTTTGCAGCTTTGTAAAACAAGCATGTAGCGAAGTACAGAGAGTTTAAGGAACAAAGAATGAGAACAAACAAAACCATTTTCATATTTGCTGCTAAATGTCTTCCAGCCTCCAGCCTTGTTATTCTTCCTCTAGAATTAGAAAAACCTGTTAGAAGAAAGTGTGCTTGCTCTTTGACAGTTAACAGCATATTATTTAGATCAATATAGCAATTCTTTTCTCCCGTTAATAATACCACTTTGCATTTATATAGTGGTTATATATACATATTTCTGCAGTGGATAGCTGAACTGGATTTTGCAGGAGTCTCTGAAAGAAAGTAAATGTTGCATCCACCAATACTGATGTTCAGTGATCAATTAGATCTTTAATTTGAGAGCTGCAGTTGACATAAGAGCAAAGAACCCATTTCTCAAGACAAATAGAAGGAGCAATTCAATTCCCCTTCCTCCGTAATATAACTACAGATAATGGAATCGACTTCCAAAGGCACTAATCACAAGGATAAAAAGAAAACAAAAACCTACAAAACTGTGCCAACAAATATAGAAGGACTATAAAAGCTTTCTGTAGGACTATTTGCAAAGCCAACTTTATATGTTTGGAAGGATGGGAAAAATTAAATGGGAAAACCCAGAGAAGAAGCAAGAGTGGCAGAATGTCCCAGCATGGAAACAGGTAGACACTACTGAACAAACAGACTCGTGAGGACCTGATTTTAGCTATCAGGAGTAAAGAAAACTACCTCTTCATTTCTTCTCATATGCTTGGAAAAAAGAATGTTCTTTTCAAACAGTCAGGACCACAGTGAAGAAGACACTGGCGCAAGTCTGTTGGTTTATCATCAGATTCTGATTAGTCTTTAGTTTCGATTCAGTTCCTTCATTCCTGTTTGAACTCCATAAAAACAGAGATGTAGCACGTTGCACAGTTTAGGAGTGATACAGAACTAGGACCCAGGGGTCCTGAGGCTTTCATGATCCTGATCCAACACTAAAATAGGAAGTTAGGTACACCGCAAAATGAGACTCTAGAATCCAGCAGCTACAATGAGACTTGTGCAAGGTGCAAGGGGAAAACCTTTGCTTATCATTTTGGAGAAATACAAATCTGTATGGAAGGCCCGTATACTCCTTTCATCCAGCACATGCCTTACTCAGAGGGCTATAAGTTTCCTCCAGCGACAGTTCAGGCCATTGCATGTTAATTAATTTTCCCTTTGACAAACTAATCCCAGAGAGGTTTGATTTGGTTGTGACCAAAATATAAATATGCTGAATTGCTCAAGAAAGGAATATAAACCAAATGTTTTAAGAATGCATAGGAATTGTATAACCACCTGCATACAGTCAAGCTGCACTGTACGTGGCCAGTTTTGGGTTTAAAGTCACCTTCACGAAGAACAAAGTACAGGGATAGGCTGCCCAGAGAATGGATACATATAGGAGACTGTGGAAGGTAGAAAAAAGCAGTAGCTCTTCTCTCCAGCCATAAGCTATGTAGTATTAGTGCCACAAAAT
>JANHGO010004448.1:0-24958 GCA_024606505.1 Aquila spilogaster | reverse complement strand
GTACAATAGACTAATGTTCACTCCAGTGCATGTGTCCTTTTGACTAACCACTTCTATCTGACAACCTTTTTTTGGCAGCAGAACACACTGTACTTTTTGGATAATTGACTGTGGAATATAGTGTTGTTTACTCAAAAGCAGGTCACACAGAACTGAGCTTCCAGTTGTCTTTATCCTTTTACCTTTCTTATCTGCACGCCTTTCAGATTTACACTGAACTTTTTAATTACACGTGCGGTTTTAATTGCTGTACTTTACTTCTTCATCAGAAGGTGATCTGATGGTGAAAGGGTAAAGAAAGGTGGGAAGCTGAATTCAGATTTGAAAACTACATGTGGACCTATTATCGGTGAGCTGACAGACACAAACCCAAACATGCATTTCCAACATCCTCTGTTACCTGCAGGGTCACGTTTGTGTGCAACGTAACTGTGTTGTTTCTCTATACTTAAAACTGACACCCACCACTTGCTCACTGACCTGGAAATTCGACAATGGCAAAGTCCCCATTTGAAGCTCAAACCTTGGGGGATGGGCACTCTTAGGGAAAACGATGCAGAAACGTGTAGAAGTCGTGAAAAATCTAGACGAAGGTCAATGCAGTTAAGGAAATGGGCTCAGGAGCAAGTTCCATCTGAAGCGTTCAAATGATGCAGTGAAAGGACTGATGGGTTTCTGAAGATTTTATCGGGATGCAGCCTAGGGGAAAAGAGGTCACAAGTGTTGCTTAACAGGAGAGAGAATGGGCTTTGATGGTGCAAAGGGAACAGAAGAGTCATCTTCTAAGACAGGCTGGAGAAGGAGGTGCAAGCACCTCTCTGATGCTGATCATCAGACAGAGAACCACAGGGGTCACCTGAGACCTGAAGCTTGCAAGATACTTGTGTAGCTTGGCTTTGCAAGTGTACAGATGTCGCAGGGCACTCAATTCACAAGAGGTTTCTTCTGTAGTCTAAGACTGGAAAATAACCCCTCGGGCTTCCCAGTGACAGCCTAGAAGGAATCTGTCAGTGGCAGGCACACGGCAGGAACTTCCCTGGTCATTTAAGCAGTTTTTCCTCTGAAAAAGTCATGAGTTTTCACTTCAGGCTCTCACAGCAACAACAGAAAAGGAGGTGATTCACTTAATGAGTGAGCAGCTCTCACAAAGCTGGAGGAAACCCCTGAGAGGGAACATCCTTCAGGTGTTCTAAAATACTCTAACTAGGAATTAATGGGATGAGCATGATTATATCTCATCTGCTCTATTACAGCCCAGGTGTGGTTCCATTTTGCTGATGACTAAAGTAATCCTAATACGTCAGTTTAAGTTACTGCCAATTCATTTGAGGAAATTTTGTTTGTTTAGAAAAAACTTTAACTGGCGGGGATGAATGATATGGATGGTAATAATTCATCTGTCTGTGCTGGTGCTAAAACACACAGTGGAAAATCCTTGCTAATGCTAGATTGATCAGCTAACACGCAGCAGATCCGCTCTTCTAATTTGTTTCACGTAGCTGACTTCAGACAGCACATTTCACTCCACGCTATTTTGAGGTTCCATGCAAAACAAAGTCTATTAGTGTGGATAAAGAGGAATGAGTACTATTTTACTACAAGAAAGAGTTTGTCTTATGGGTTTTTTTTTGTTGTTGTTCAAGCAGAGAGAATACACTGTGTTTGGAACAAAGAAAAGAATGTGATTGGGAAGTTTAGAGCCCTTAAATTAATTCCCTAGACAAAAAGTTGTGGTATCATATTCATAACATCATGTTATGTAACTTGCTCTGGAGCCAGGCAGCTACTAAGTGAAATAGTATGAGTTATAAAAGCAAAATATTATTGTGAAAACAATTTTACAACTTCATAATTCACTATTATTTTCATTTAAGAACAAAGCTGTCAGTACAATTGCAAATCCTGTTTGCCTTGCAGGAATTCTTTTCAGCTGCTGATAGGAAACCTCCACTTTCTTTTCCCCACTGTTTTTTTTTTCCCCTCCAAATGGCTGCTATTCCACTGAATATACTGCATTTCTTTATAGTTATACAGAGATAAATCTTAACAGGAAGTCCATTATGTGGGTGCCTAAGCAAGTTTAATATCAGAACATTTATGATCAATAAATGTAAGCATATATTATCAATTATTTCTTCTCGTTACTCTTAGAGAAAGAAATACTACATCAGCACCCAGAATACACCATTTTCTACTCTTTATAACTGAGAACGTATTTTATCCTACATGGCTTGCACTTCTCACTAGGCACCACGATCAGCTCACAGAGGTATTTGGCTCGAGGTTGTGGTTGTCCACAACCACGCCTATCAATGGAAAAGTGAATCACCTTTTCAACTGCGCACAGCTCCCTGCACAAAGTTGGTGCTTTGTAACAGACCATTGCTATGATGTGTGCACATTCCATTAAGAACTGGATTAAGACCACAAATATGTTTCACAGAGCTCAGTAGGAAAATCACCCAGGCATGGGCCAAACCATTCCAAATGACATAACCAAAAATACCCCATTAGCCAAAGCAACACTATGAGCAGAGTTGTCCCTTGTCAGAACATTGGTATTACTGTCAGGTCATTAGCCCTGAGTTTCACATCAATACAACAGCCAGAGCTCTTCCTGCCTGAAGCAGAGAAACTATCCAGAGACACCAAGATGCCCCCTTGTCTACTTCTTCTCCACTGGTCTCTTATTGGTTTAGTGCCAAAGCTTGGGCAAATTTCCTTGCTCATTCACATCCTAGCCTTGTGTCCAAGCAATCAACTTGACAATAACAGAAATTACTTGATAGGAGAACAACTTCACTATGTGTTTCAGCATCTTAGCTTTGGAAGAATTACAATGTGGTTGGACACGAATGTATTTTAAAGCATCAAGAATCAGCTCCTCCAGTAATCAGCAGCACCACCACACACAACAGCCAGAGTATGCCTGTGAATTAATTAAATTGCACTCACTTTTATGGGTGCTGCTTTTAGAATTGAAAGCTGTAAACTGAAAGTGAGCCAAACTGTTCTTGCCTCATCAGCTGCAGACCATGCTGCCCACCAGAGACCAAAACTCAGATGGCCCCAGGGCTCAGGCAATTACTGCTGCCCAGAAACCAGACAGCCTCCTCAACAGATGTTTCTTCTCACCCATAGGTAAGTATCTGCTGACTATATTTTATGGCCACAGATTAAAAAAATCCCTACCCGTTAGACTGTGACACAACCTGACAGCATCTGTCAATGCAGACACTCGGTTATCAAGAGTTAAACAGCAAAGGAACAGAGCCCTTAATTAACTTCAAGGCTGCCCCATTCCTTATCATGTATGGAGGCATTGTCCTCAGCTTATTTTAAGACGGAGCAAGAAAGAACATCCACGTATTATGTCAAAAGCCTCTTTCTCAATTATTCCTTTTTTATTACAAACCCAATGTGGCTGAATAACAGCTAAAACTCAAAAACCTGAAAAAAAAAGAAAAAAGACAGCTGTAAATTTAAGTTGGTTTCTCAGCATATGCTGACCTGACTCACTTCCATAACTACATGATCCCTGTTATCTTTAACTTCATGGTAACTGTTCGGCAATTCTGAGTTTCTCTATGATTCCTAAGAGACAAATCGGATCAATTTCTGTGTCATCAGCTGGTCTTGCTAATAAAAGGAGCGCTTAAACAATATAATACAAAGAACCAACTGTAAAGTTCAGAAACAAGAATGGTAAGCATAAGGTGAGAATTGGGTTCTTACACCCTAAACTTTTGACAGAGAGACTGTGCCAGAATCCTGAAGTAAAGATAAGCAAGCCGGTACGAAATCAGCTCTTTGCAACTCTTGCCAACCTGAGAACTCTGAAGAAATTCAAAGATTCTGGTGCAGAGATTTGTATTATCTTTAAGTGAAAAATACCATTCTCAATGCCACAGAGTGCCAACAAGACCCAACTCCGATCGTCACCTCTCAGTGTGAGACACCACTGTCTTCTTCCCCTCCTCCTCGTTTTAACAGAAGCAATACAACATTTAATTTAATCCACCCAGAAGCAATGACAGAGTCAGCAGCTGATACACAGCTAGTGCTGGTTAGAACTCAGAAATACTGTTTTATGAAGAACGTCAACATTTTGACATTTGTTGCTATTCTCAGGGTAGAACTGCATATTCATCTGGAAAATTTGAAATGTCACATTGAAATCACAAATCCAATCCTGAATTTCGGAATTTCACCTTTTATTTCACTTTACATTATCTTTGTCTTTTTTTTTATCCATTCAGTACCAGACTGTAATGTTTTAAATAGCTTTAATTTGATTTGGTTTTGTTTTTAACATTGTAAAACTATGGGCAATTATTGGCTTGCATTGACAAAAAACCAACCTGAACCATCATTTTACTCTGTCCCTGAATCCCATCCAGTGGAAATTCTCAATGCGTGGCTTTTAACTTGGGTGCAGATATAAGACCTTGGGGGAGAAGATACTTGGGGGGGGAGGGAGGTGGCAAACACTAAGCTGCCTGCATTTGTGCACTAGCAAAAAGCTAAGCTAAGGAAGGCTATATCCTGTGACAGCAGGAGGATATGTGGCAGATTGCATTTACTCATCTGCAGAGAACAAAAAATTCCTAGCCATTAGATTAACAGCAAACAGCAAGAGCATTAGTCTCAGTTCAAACACAAGTGCTGGAGGTATTATTTTATGTGAGTGATGGCATACTGCAAAAATTATTAAACCGGTGCCAGAGAAGTGCATCAGTCATAGCAAAGGACACTGTTGAGCAGATGTTACTGAGGCAAAGATGAAACTTCCAAGCAAACGTCTCCATCACAGGTATTAAATCAGTGGAAAAACTGACAAAAGCGGTGTAAAATGAGAAAACAGCAAGCCGTCACAGTCCTCTTTTGGGAACTGCAAGTTTCATGAGACCGTGTCAATACCAGTTGCAGTAGGCAGCGAAGAAACACCACCTCCAACAGCACAGAAAGGATGCGGTGGTCGAGGTCTGCTAGTCATAAGTGACCACCGTCACCTAAACCATGCCAAAAGCATAAGCTGCTTCATTAGCCTTATCTCCCCCTCTGCCATGGTCTCTCCATTTAATTTCCTCAGCGCTCACTGAGAACTGTGCACAGGGCTGAAAGGCCATTTGAAGTGGTTATCCTACTCCTCTTGCACTACTACTGCATTAGTCCCTTTGGGAGGGAATGTGGTTCCTCAGGACAATGAATAGATTCAGAAATAGGAAGGAGAATCTTCGGGATCCAAGATCTAAGGGAGGACAGACCTCCTGGATGTCTGCAGTGGCCACTCCTCAAATACACCAGGAAACACATGAAGCCCACAGAAGTTTGAGGAATCTTCCATTTCCCACTAAAATTATAAATATCAAAGTCTGAGCGCAGAAAAAGCACTCCCAAGCACACAAATATCCACCAAAGCCAATCATTTTGTCTGAAATGCCAACAACTTCTGTCATGAGACAAAAACAGCAAAGGTTAGGGCCACAGGGGGCTGAGCCTTTGTAGGATCACATGAATGAGCCAGAAAGCAAGCAGCAATGGATGCTAGTGAGGTTGGTCTTGTAACAGCTCCTGTGCTGTTCAGAGATCCCCTCTGCTTACAGCCAAGAAGAGAAAGCTACTGAGATTTCTGGCCAGAGATGCACTCAAAGTGTCCAAAGGTTTGAATGAGGACATGCACTTCACTAGTTCATCTCCTAACTAGGACTCGGGCATTAATGCTAAATGCAGTGCAACAAAGGACTAAAAAGCCGAGAGGTTTCACACGCACAACTCTCACTCCCATAACTGGCCCAAGGACAGAATGCACCAGAGCCGTCTGTGAGTAAAAACCATTGTTCTCAGAGGGCCTTAAGAACCCATAGAGATTATTTGTTGTTCCCATACCATTCCAGATTTATTTTGGATCAGCAGCGACCTTAACATAATTAGCACACAGCAAAAAATACAGTACTGTCAATCTGTTCTACGCAGAATGCAAAATATGGGGTTTTTTTTGATCCATTCTAAATCCTAAATGAATTGAATGAAAAAATTCTACTCACAGAGACAGATCATAGTTTATATTAGAATTAAGGCTCATGAATTTCTAATCTGAGATGGATTTGTTAAGATCTCTTTAATATTTCCCACACAAAATGTGTTCAAAATTAAGAACGCATTTTTCTGAAGACATTTGGAAATGATTCTGTATTTTAAGATGACTCCAACGCAAGAGGAAGAATATCTAAAGGTATTTGTGCATTTTAAGTGATAACACCTGCTTTTTAAATCATTCTCCTTAACTGAAAGACCTCAAACCAACCCTGAAAAGGCGAAACACAGCATGTTTTCATGGAGAAAACGGGTTCTGATTTTTGTATGTTGTAGCCAACACATAGAATTACAGCAACAATTCTCCCTATCAGAAATCTGGCACTAGCAAAACCTTCCTTTTTTCCCTTTATATCATTCCAAAAGTTGATTTTATGAATGAGACTGCAAAGGAAGAGAACAACATTCAGTAAAACCGGACAATACTGCTCCACTGGCAAAGCACACGGTGCTTCATTACTGAGCACGTCCTCCCAGCCTGCAAGATCATCTTCACCAATTGAACTGTGCATTTCATGAAGCAGCAATCAAGCAGTCTGCACCACCGTGTTAGAGAACCACCGTAAGCTCAAAGGTGAAACGGGCAACAACGCAGATATTTAGCAGGTTAGAAGAGAATTAAGTTCTGGAGGGATTTATCACCAAGCAGACTGTAGTCTGTTTTGCAGAAATACTGCAGTTATTCTTATAGAGACAGATAAATATAAAATATTTTTATGTGTATTTGCAAATATCACGTGCACACAAACATACGTAAATATATATCTATATATGTGTACATGAAACCCCAAACTCAAACTAAATTAAACTGTCCCTCCAGCTTTGTAATGCAAATTAGAGTTGTGCTGTTTGTGGTTCAAGATGATTTGCGTTTCCATAGAGATGCTGACTGAACTAAAGTTTTTAATTTTTTATATGTATAAGCCTATTTGTATCTATACAAGTCTAAATACGTATCTGCTATAGCTCAGCATTTCCTCAGTGACTCCACTGGAAGCACACCAATTTACACCAGTTAAGGCTATGTGCAAATTTCCTACCTTTCACTACTTTCCAATCTAAGCTCTGTACCAAGCACCTGCAGAGCTGAGTTTATTGCTTTTCTCCTCACTTCTTAGTAAGGAAAGGGGAAAAAGGGAAAAAAAAAAGTGGTTTATTAGCTTCTCGTAGACAGTATATTTCAAGGAGTTTCCATTTATTATCCTGGCCTGCAATGGGCTCACCATCTCCCCATGCAGGCTCGGTGTCCTTGCCCTTAGGTGCCACCAAACCCCATCATACAGAAGGATCACACAAAGCTGAGGCCCCACAAGCCCGCAGAGCCACATTTGAGGTGACCACCAGCAGAAGCAACATGGGCCAGCCCGTGTTGAAATCTGGGCAGAGAAGCCAAGCAGTTTAACTTTGCTTGGTATCTCCTTTGGTTTAGAAGACCCAAACACACGTTAAAGTGGTTGGATGCCACTCGCCTTGCTGCCACCTGTGAGGGAAATCAGAGAGCCCACAGCACTGTGTGAGAACTCATTTCCATGTGGTTTTTCAGCGATAAGTGATTTTTAAACAGAGATGCACAAGAGGTCAACCTCCGGAATTGCTCTGAACCACAACCAAAAACAGCATCTTCTGTACCTCCTACCTGCATAAGATGAATGATTTCTCCGGTGAACCAAAGACGTCCACAAGCACTCAGAGGAAATGTTGACTCCCATTTGAACCTGGGAGAGCCCAGAAGGAAGGACCCAAGTGCACTAACACCACACAGACATATTGCTGACGATTATATCGTGTGAGGGCATGTTGCAGGGACGGAGCTGCTCCCACCCCGCAGGGTGAGCTCCTGCAATAACACCAACACTGTGCGCAAGGCTGCCTCGCCCTCTGAGGCTGACGCAAGTTGTAAGCCCCCAAAAGCCTATTTCCAAGCCACATGAGAGCTCTCTATTTCCAGCTTTTAGGAAGCTGCATGGAGGGAGACTACTTTCTGTATTCTTCTCTATTGTCCTCCCTTTGTCAAACAAAGGTGTGACTTACACACCTATCACCACACTGACTCCAACAGCACACAATGGAAGAGCCAACCAGCAAGGTCTGAAAACCTTGGCCAGCCTCGTGATGGAGGCATGAAGACAGGGGGCAGGGTTCATGAGACGCTGTGCCCCCACCGCTCAAGTGCCCTCAGCTCTGACCCCACTGGAACTGGAGCTGCAGCTGCTCAGGATCCACAGGCAGTGCCATTTAATCCCATGCGTTGCCTTTGAGGAAGGCTCCTGGGGTACTGTGCACTCCCCCACAGAGACCATAGAACCATAGAATGGCTTGCGTTGGAAGAAACCTCAAAGATCAAGTTCCAATCCCATGCTGTGGGCAGGCTTGCCAACTGCTAGATCAAGCACCAGCTCAGGCTGCCCAGGGCCCCATCCAATCTGGCCTTGAGCACCTCCAGTGATGGGGCATCCACAGCTTTCCTGGGCAGCCTGTGCCAGCACCTCACCAATCTCTCTGTGAAAGGGTGACCAGCAAGCGCTGGCATCTCCTACCTTTTGCTGCAGCGGCTGCGGGGCCAGCACTGGGTCGGTGATGTAGGTCTTCTTTGTGCTGGGATGCTGGTACAGCCCAGGAGGAGCCTGGCCCACGGTGTTACTGGTGGGATACGCCGGCTCAACCTTCCAGGTGCTCTGTGGCATGTAGGGCGCTTCGGAGCCATTCCTCCCTCCATATCCACCATAATATGGGTCCTGGTAGCGACCTTGCTGAGGCGCGTAGCCATAGCTGGGCTCTGAAGGACGGGCAGGTGGTGGGGCGTAGCCATAGTCAGGCCCACGGGGCTGCGGTGAGCCATACTGCAGGGCACCGGGCGGGCGGGCCGGTGGGGCTGCATAGGGCTGGCCGGGCCCCAGGCTGCCATAGTGCGTGGGCTGCGGGCCCGGTGGCTGATAGTGAGGGCTGGGCTGTGCCGTCCTCACCTGGACGTTGAAGGTCGGGCGGCTGGGTGTGGAGGCCGTGGTGTAGGAGGCTGGAACCGGCTGAGGCTTCAGGGTGCCGATGGGAGTGACTGGGATGGGTGCCGGCTGGCCAGGTCCCTTGGCGGTGGACTTCTTGGTGGCGGTGAGGGGAGGTTGGTTGGGAATGATCATCCTCTTGTGGCCGGTGACAGGGGTGGACACGGACGGGGTGGTGGCAGCGGAGCTGGAGGTCCCGGAGCCCTAGGAGGGAACAAAGAGAGCTGCAGCGTCAGCAGGACGGGCTGCTCAGCACTGGGGCCAGAGCAGAAGGGTTAAGAGGAAAACAGGGTCTTACAGTAACATCTGCACAGCAACTCACAAACTGCTTAGGGAAGCAGGAATGTACCTGAGACGACGCATTATAAAATGGTAATAACAACCTTTTTCTGCTCTGACAGAACAGGGACAGCACTGCTGCAGCCGAGCAGAACTGCCAGGCAGCGCCTCGCGTCTCTCCTTGGGGATTCTTCCCCCACCTCAGAACAAATAAACCCAAAAGCAATAAATGCAGGGGAAAAAGGAGATTTGCAGGAGAACGTTTAGTGTGGAGACCCACACGCTCACGTGAAAGTGAGAGCACTCAAAAAGAAGAAAAATGTGATTTAAGTCTCTATGGAGACATGCAATTCTACAGAGTGCACTGCCCCGATGCAGGGCTGCTTGTGACAGCACAGGACAGCAAAATGGGATGGCCTGAAAGCTTTGCTCGGAGCAAAGTATAACACAGAAGCATTCCTGCCCCTGGCTCTGCTCCCAAGGCACTGCAAACCTGGAGTGACCCCAGCAAAATGTTACACATGGCACAAAAGGGTGGAAAGCAGGCCAAGATTCCCAAGGGCTTCAGAAGTCAGCTCCTGTGTAACCCTGCACCATCACCCAGGCCTCACAGCAAGTGCTGCCACTTCCTGGGGCTTGGCAACTAAGTGAAGATGTATCACACTGACACTGTCCTAATAGGTATCTTATGTCTTCATGTCTAATGTACTTGTTTGTCTTTCCCACTCAACTTTATTATTCAGCCCCCATGTCCAAAAATACTGGTGCGAGAAGACAGCTTTGTTAAAGAGCTAACAATACGAAACGGTTTCTGAAGAACACTGCAGATCGCCATTAAGCCTTTCACTAAATCAAAGAAGAACAAACTTCTACTCCTGGAGCTCAGGATTAGGTAAAATGTGGCCTCTCCTTAAAAGGGTCCTTGAATTCCATCTCTTCCCATACACAGAAAATTAAAGGCAAGATGAGTGGTTTGATGGTATTCCCTTGCTGTTGCACTTAGCACAACAGTTACATCTTATGTAAACTTTCTACAGTGGGCTCAATCTCACCCCAATCCTCTCAATAACCTGCAAGTTCAAGGGAGCCCCAAATCAGACAAGCTCAGCTCACGCCCACGGCAGTGCTCAAGCTAAAGCACACACCTCTTTTCCTTAAATGACCAAGTCCTGTATCTGTCCCCAGGTATTCCTGCTCTACACAGGCACCCTGGTCTGCATGCACTGCCTCCTCTCCCTGCTTCTGGACCTGCTGGGCAGGGAACAGAGTGGTGGGGGCTCACCAGGGGCATCAGAGAAATCCTCTGCCTGGTCAGCAGGTGGCGGCAAGAAATTGCTGCCAAACCAGCTCAGGTCAGCAGCTGGAGAGGACCTTCAACCATTCAGTGCACTGAGCCTCCCAGGTTACCACGTCACCACCCAGGTGGCAGCCACCACACGTGAAGGGAGATAAGAGCAAACCACTCAGCTTCTCCTCCACAGCCCACAAACAAGTCTACCAAGTCATAAGGAAGCTCTACTGCACAACTGGTAGCTCTTCCCTGGTGACAGGTGCAAAGACATTTTTGCTGATGCACTCACTGGTAAAGAACTTACTCCCGCAATCACACCTTCAGGGCAAACCTCCCACAAAGAGTGAACAAAACAACAGGCAAATAAGAGCATCGAGCTGGTTTCAGAGATGTAAAAGGTATGCATGAGGTATGCATGCAGAGGTGGGGAAAAGCAGGCAGCATACTCCTCCAAAAAAACAACTCATTGTATTCAAACCCTGACTTTACAAACAGATCCATGACAAGGCAATACATAAAAGAAATTTGGAAACTGAAAAGAATGAAGAGCTGAAGTGTACCCAGGCTGAACTGCAAGGGCAGAGACAGGTTAAGGGTCTGTAGCCCTTCATTAATATTGCCTGATTCTTCTGTTCCTGAAACACCTGGTGTGGAGCAAGCATTCCTCCACCCCTGCTTCAGAGCACAACTGTACCAGGGCTCAGCGCTAGCAAGAAAACTGCTTCTTGTAGCAATTATTCCCCTATGTCAGCTTGGCATTTAGTCCAGGAGCACCAGAAACTTTCCCATTTCCTCACCTAGTTCATTCTCGTAAATGACAGTAGTTTGTCCACTTACTGTAATGGGATGAAAGGTCCACAATGCGGCACTGTGCAATTACCACCAGAAGAGTTTTTTTTTCCCCAGTGTGAATGGGGAGAAGGTAGATAATGTTTTAATGACAATGGCACATCAGTGGGGAACAGGAAAGCCCCAAACAAAACATAATTGAGCTCTGTTCATTGCATCTTACGTTTCTGAATGCAGACTCTGGAAGCAGATTATGACAGATTGCCAGTAAAGCTCTTGCAATGGAAGTCTGTTCCACACCAAGAACCAGGGGATTTCTTGCATTATTAGCATCCAGATAACAAACTTCATGTGCCGGTGCCAGTCTCCTGACAGAACTGGAATACACCTTGGGAATGATAACCTCTTCCTCTAAAATAGCCTTTGCTCCCTATAAATTGGCACTCTGAAAGGACCTGAGCAGCTCCCACATCTGACATCACAAAGAAGATGTGCAGATTCTCCCATCTCACACAGGAGCCCAAACGAAGGCAGGCACCAAGCTGGGTGCCTAGGCCAGAGACACAACACTGCCATCACCGTCATGGCAAGGGTTGGAGCTCAAAGGTGCCGTCTGCGTTGTGGCATTCAAACCGCAGCCCGCCTTGAGGAGGAGGAAGTTTGCATCAGTAGGAGTCCCCAGAGGCACCCTGAGTGACTCATTCTGAATTCCTCTGAGGGTGCTGGGCAAGTTTGTAATGAAAGCCTGGCTCAAGGGGGAGGAGGAGGGTGTAATGCTAGTTAATGTGGTGTAGCACAAATATGGGACAGGTGGGAGAGAATTCAACACTTCTGGAACACTTATGATTTATGGGGACACAAAGAGGAACATAGGCTGTAGGTCCTGAACAAGGACCTACACCATAGGTATCACCATAAACCTCTGCTCTTTTGTTTGGGAGACAAGGGTGGCCACAGCCCAGCCTTCTGGACTCAAATATCACCCCAGGCTCAAACTTCTCAATCATCAATTGATTAGGAAAAGACATTATAAATGCACATGAACTATGGACAAGGCACGTGCAGAAGAACAAGAAATTGGCACTCAGATCCCAAGAGGAAGAGTGACTTCAACAGATGTCTGTTAGGTACTAGGATAGGAGAGAGTGATGAGGCTATAATGATGCCAGGTAGATGGAGAGGGAGTAATGAACAGAAAGCTAGAAAGGACTACCTATGTCACTGGGTACAGTCCCAGCAATGGCTGTCACAAATATTTCATCCAAACGAGTCCACAGAATGTCTACTAGTGCAAAGCAGTAGACTCATCCAAAAGCACATTGAAGTGACAGTCCAGAGGTGTGAAAACAAGTAGAAAAAAAATCAGGAAGAAAAAGGAGACAAAGAAAAAGAGTGGATTCACAGGAGTTCAGGCATCCCTTCCTTCAGCAGCTCCTGGACAGCTCATTTCAAAGCTGTACTGTGTTTGTAAATTACTAACACAGCCAAACACGCTGACATCCTCTAAGGACTGTTCTCAAAGGAAGACAGGCTTTCCTCTGCTCGCCATGCACTAGGCGAAACTGTCTGACACACTTTGCAAGTGCAAATTAGAACCACGCTACTTACCATCAGCCCCTTCTTGCAAATCCATATTTGCAAAGAGAGTAAACTAGAAACCCCAGGTGCTGATAAGGCAGAGTTGTTAAGAGAAACTAGAGTAGGAAGGAGTTAAATTCAGAACTTCAACTACCACAAGCATTATACTACAAAATCTTTTTTTTTTAATGGGGAAAGCACAAGAGCCTTGTTTAAACACAGATGGAAGTACCTAAATGCACTGCCTCTTCTACAAATGAATTATCCAGCAGTTCAAATAAAGGTGAACTAATACTGACAAAAATCAAGTAGAACTCAATGAATGTGGGAGGAAAAACCCCCCGCAACGCTTCTCCTAAATAAAGTTACCATGTGCAACTGTGAGGGGACAAGAGTTACCAAGCAAAGTGATTCCCCATCTACCTGAACGCAGTGACAGTTTATAAACAATTTGCAGGAGTTTCTTGTACCAACCACCATATGAGAAGTCTGTGCCATTATCACAAACCCACGCATTTCTAGGGGTCTGGCTGTCAGAGTCAGATATCTGAATTCAAAGTTACCTTGGTGGGGAAACCCAAAATTCAGATTATCTGCGTGAATCTTCATTCCGTGAAAATTATTTGGATATACACTGAATGTAATTTAAGATCTACAATGAAAAAGCCATTACATCGGTACTAGAAATGAAACATCGTTCTACCAAAATTAGTCTATCATTTTATACCATTTGTCACGGTTAAATCTTACAGAGTACAAAATAACCGTAGTCTACAACAGGAGCATGATTCCATACGATCAGCTGGAAGCCTTATGAAAAGGACTTGATTCTCCTTTTATTTTGTGTATTCGTATCTTCTACAGTCCCTTCCGTTACTCAGTTTCACAGACCTGATCAAAAATGCCTACACAAAGTTTATCACATTCTATTCAATTCTCCAGGCACTTTCCATAAAGGTACAGCTGAATAGCTCTAGCCCTTTAGCTGTCAAATTATCACTTATAAAGATACATTACTCCAGCTCAGTGGTTTTCAGCCTTTATGCTCTGCAGCCCCCAAATGTCTTTCAGGAGGGACAATCTCCTATACAGACAGAGTTAATCTACTGACAATAAGCACAGGTTTTGTTTTTTTTAAAGTTACCTTTGACAGAGTTCTTCTTAGTTCCCTTAGGAGTGATCCACGGACCCCCAGGGTTTGCAGAACACAGGTTGAGAACCACTGCTCTGAGCTGAGGCTGCCTTTTTTGAGCATTTCAGCCACAGTTTACACTAGGCGAGACAACCCTCCTTCCTCGAAAGACAGAAACCTGGCAGCTTCTGGCAGGCTGAACGCAGGACGCAGCGATCCCAGGAGGCTGCCAGCTAGCAGTGCCTGTGCAGCATCTCTCCCTAAGTCAGCCGCTCCTCTGCATGGTCCACAAGCACCATGGGACCGCAACCCCAGGACCAGCTGAAATCTTCCAGGTGTGGCTTTGGTGCACCTCCACAGGGTCATTTATCCCTTTCTAATACTGAAGCCCAAAAAACAGAAGAGATGAATGAATCACCCCGGGGTAATCTGCTTCTGTTCACCGATTGTAAAAGAAGCACACAAACAGCCAAGACAAGTCACTGAATATTTAGACAGCATAAGTTAGTTGAGACAATTCTGCAATAAGGAGGTAATTTTGACGTGACTGTTAGAAGCACAGACACCTTCTCCCTGCATTAAGTGCACTGTCACTCAAGCTCAGCCTCACACCGAGGGGATTTATCATAGAATCATTTTTGCTCTAAGAGATCCTGAAAGGCCATCTAGTCCAAACCCCCTGCAATGAACAGGGACACCTAAAGCTCAGAGCCCCATCCAGCCTGACCTTGAGTGTCTGCAGGGACAGTTTGGAAAGGAAAGCCCCAGGGAAACATCAAATACCCTGCTTTGAAACCTGGGCCTTTAGGTACCTGAAAACATGAACAGGCATTTACGAGGTTTCCTGATGCGCAGACACATCTAACACCTTCTAACCTCAAATTCTGTATTTCAACAAGCCGCTTTGCTACTGATAACGTATGGGCATGTTTTCCCCCAACATACCCTTTGTTTTCCCTATCTGAAATAACATCCTGGTGAAAACAAGAAATTTAGCCTTCCATTTGGGACCTGCAGATGCTTAGCATTCTGGTAAAGCTCCAGCTGGATTGCTGAACATCCAGAGATCATGGGCAGATGCACTGCCCCCATGCAGCATATCCAATGCATTTTCAATGTACGAGTTTTTCTGGTCTTTACAATGTCCAAATGGTAGACTGAGCACACAGAGGACATGCTGCACTGATGCTATGTGATACACATGGCTCAGTTGCTACTACAGATCTCCATAGGTGTCAAAATGCCCTTAGACTCTCATCCAAAATTTTGAAGTCTGGTCCAAAAAACATAAAATCCTCAGCCAAAATATGCTTATAATCAAATGAAGCTTTTCTTCACAGTTTCATCAGTCTTTCATTTCCAGTTCACAGCTGCCATGTGAGCATCACGGAAGCATGGGCTGTGCATGATCAGCAGCCACATTCATACTTCCCAGCAGTGCTTATATGGATTCATCTTGTTGGCTTGATCACCAGAAGCTATCAAGGTATTCAAACAGATTGCTCCTCGGCATTATACCAAAAGAAAAAAGAAGAGAAATCTAATAAAGTGTTCATCTCTGGTTCTCAAATGAAGAGAATACCTTACAGATGCCATGAAGTGTTGCAAGAACACAACTGCTTCTGAACTTTGATCTGTTTTTCAGCTGCTACCAAGGGTGGAAAAGGAGTCAACACAGTTGTTAATGTTTCTGTTCACAGCTCCTTTTGTACTCCTTGTGACGGCCCAACTCAAAACACAAGGGAGAAGATGCTGCACAAAAGGAAAGGTGATAACAAGTTGACCTCCAGTATTATATCATGGAAAAACAACCTTTCACAACCAGTGTGCGCAGTTACAGACCAACACCTCGGTTCAGCTTTCAGTACGGGTGTCAAGTTTTCTAGGCAAGCTGGGTTTCCACTTCGCAACACTCCATTAATTCCACAGAACCTGAGCACATCTGAAAAGCCTGGTCTCCAAAATACAAGTGTTATGCCAGGGAGTAATTTTGCTTGTCCCTCTCAGTTTAATATTTACTTTCTTTGTTTATCCCACTACTATCACTATGATAACTACTATGAACTCTTTTATTTGTTTTTCCCTTTCTGACAAGTGATCATCTGGTATTTATGAGAAGTACGTGAAAGACTAGCTTTAAAAGATGTGCAAACAATTGACCTAAATACTTCTAGCTCCGGTAGACAGTCAAGGGCCAAAATTTGAGTTTAATTCATTGAAAGGGCTAGTCAGGATTAAAACTCTCCTATTATAGCAGTTCCTCTTGATCAGTTCAACTGCAGTAGCCACTTCATCTACAAGGACATCTGATATCAGCATGAGAAATATCCTTGTTGAGGAGCTACAGACGATGTCTTTTGTGAGAAGCTAAATGTTTCCTGAACGAATTTCAGGATGTTTCTGTGATTTCCCACTCTTGTGACTAGAACAACAAATCTGTGCCAACCTGGACCTCAGGAACATGGGATGTCAGCCCCCTGCACTGGCTGAATCAGTGGACTTAATAAATTATGGAAAGATCTACGCATCACAGACCTTTGGTTACAGCAAAGCTCAGAACTACTAAACACAATCCCAAAACAGGCGGCCACAAAGAGGGTAAAGCAGTTCCCTGGAAACAAAACAAGTGAATGGAGTACAGAAGCCAGACTCCTTAAGCAGCACCTTTTCTAAGGCTTAGCAATGCAGAAACGTCCAAAGCATCTCCATTAAGCAATCTGGGTCCTTCTAAAGGGTTGAATGAGTCTCTCTGCTTAAGCCAGACAAAAATGTTATGCTGCCTTACAATGGGGAAAGCCCCCACTCTCTCCATCTGAATAAGAATTTTGGGTGAGTAAAGTATTTTTATGACTTTTGCTATTACTAAGCTAGTGAAACTAAGTATCATAATTACACCATCCACAGACTCAAAAACGATTTTTCTTCCTTTTATAACTCACTATTTGTAATGGAAAAGAAGCTCGTGTGCCTGATAAATATGGGCAGGTTGGAGGGTTACACGGATTATGCAGCTATCCGCGGATGTTTATCATGATTATAAAACCCAAATTAAAAAGTTATAATGGAAGATGCGCGATTGAAGGGACGTGCAGCAGTGAGTGACAGAATGAAATACACACTCACAAAATCTTCTGGAGAAGTCTACAACTAGATGGAAAGTTAGCATTTTCCATTGTGCGCTGAACAACAGATTTAAAGAATAGTCCAAAACCCCTATAAAAGTTTCTCATTTCCTACTAAATTGCAAAGAAGTTTTAGCGTGTTTATAGAGTGCGCAAGCTTTCTTCCTTTATTAATTCTGGAGGATATTAAAAGAGTGCATATGCGCACATAAAATAATATGAAATACATATGCACTCAGACTCTACTTGGTTTACTTTGTGTTACTTGTTTGTTTACGATTTCATTTAATAGTTGCATTGCTTGCATTTACGACCTATTTATCTTCTCAAATTCCAAAAGTCTATTAAAGTAGATTTAAAAAATTATCCTACCACAGGGCATAAGCATTTTCAAATGTTAGCATTGTCTCTATTTCCTGTGAAAAACATGTGTTTTTATTCTTCCCCACATTTTAAAGCCTGCGCGAATAGTAGTACAGAAGAGCAGAAGCATCACTGAACAATTCTGTGTTCCTACAACATCTGCTTTCTTATGGTTCATTTGAGGTCCAGAACCCACCATCATCCGCCAGTATTTTTAGTGGGATACAAAATGATTCAAGCTAGTAACTTGAGCGGTTAACAGCAGAGAAAAACCATACAGCCTCACCAAAAAAGTAATAGCTCAAGTGAAAAAAAACCACCATAAAAGACAGGCATATATGACAGCGAGGTTATTTTCTTATTAGGTCCAATGTACACCTTTCCAAGAGGCTGACGAGCTTCAACAACAGGTCAAATTTAACTGTTTTCCCAGATGGCTTCTTCTGGGAAGTGGAGTGGAACGTTCCCTCATTTATCTGTCTGCCTGGGTTATCACCGCTGCCCGAAATACCTTCGTCTTTCCACAGCATCACAGCCTCCAAGTACCATGTTGGGAAATATATGTGATTGGAAAGGGCCCTCCTTCACCTGCTGCGGCTTTTAAAATTATTCTGCACATAGTTAAATACATACACTAAGATGCATGGAATTTACCCACTGCAATGAGCCCAGTCAAAACACCAGGGCAGTACTGTAACAAGCCAGGAAAGTGAAAGAGAGAGTACTAATATAGCGCAAAAGAAAAGTGCTATCTGAAACTCAGCACTACTCACATAAAAAGCAATACAGAAAGTTGGAGACAATATTTTTAAATTAAGGTGCACGCTCAGAATTGTCAGCTTCCCCACTACTTTCTTCTCTCCACAGAGAAAATAAAACTATGTTAAACATATGGATCATATGGCATTTACTTAAAACACACGCTGAAAAAAGTTGAGAATAAAAATTTAGAACAACAATTTAGGACTGGTATTTTCCATGCTTAATATCACAACATCACTCTAAAAAGCCCGTAGAAGGCACTGTCAAACCCACTGCCTCAGCAGGCTTGGTTCTATTGCAAATGGCATTATAAATCAATTCAGTTTTCCCAAATATGCCTTGAGGAAACAAAGCCACAAATCGCCATTGTAATTTTTTATATAAAAACACACACACAAAAAAACAAAGAACAAAAACAATCTCCTCTTCATTCTTAACCAAAACACAAGAGCTGTGTTTTTTAACAACTCATACTGCTGAATAGAATATATTATAGAATCAGAGAATGGCTTGGGTTGGAAGGGACCTTAAAGATCGTTGAGCCCCAACCCCTACTATGGGCTGGCTGCTCCCCACCAGATCAGGCTGCCCAGGGCCCATCCAACCTGGTCTTGAGCACCTACTGGGATGGGGCATCAGCAGCCTTAGGAAAAAAAGGAAAAAAAAGTTGCTAAGCTTCATCAAGGATAACCGACCGAGCTCTATTAAGAGATGGTTTATAATTTTGCTCACTTACACTGTTCTTGGATCAAAATAACATCAAGACCTATGCTGCGAGGCTGCTGATTGAGCTAAGGTTATCACAATCACAGCTAAGAACCAGAATATTCTCTAATACCTCATTCTGCCTTATATTTTTAAGAAGTGCATGGTATGAAGCCAGATTCTGATCTCAGTAACACCGGTGCCAGCTTAAGCAGCCTGTTGACTCCAGTAGATTTGCTTCAATCCGCTGGCTGTGGCAGATGAGGATTTGGCCTGCTGAATTTGTAGGGTTTTTCTCAGCGCTGGGAACACATCGGAGGTTTCTACACAAACTGTAACAAATCTTACAGTTATAACCTCCTCCGGGTAATAATTGTCTAGCACTGCTTAAAAATGAACATGTAGGGAGGTCTTGGCAAGTCACACTGCTGCAACCTGAAGGAAGGCAAGCAAGATTTCTAACCTCGGTTAAACAGAGCCTGGGTCAAACCCGCTGCAGCTGCTTTGGTGGCAGCGCTCGGGAGCAAGCTGGCAATTCCAGACTAACAGAACCCTCCTGCTCTCCTCACCTCTCTCCTTGCAGTGGATGTATAAATGCATACTGATGGCTACTGGGATTTATAACCTAACTGATTTTGACATTTTTAACTTCAGAATTTGCAACATGACTTTCTAGCCCCGGGGCAGGAGCGCTAAATGCTAAAAACTTTGGGACTAGGGAGTATTAATTTAGTCCTTCTGAGCAGCTTGGCTTCAACAGTGTTCTAACAATCTCTCAGCACTACCTAAAGCTCAGCAGTGGACGCCCAGAAACTACAAGGAATTTTGGATCCAAAGCAGAGTTTTGTGGCTTTGGTTCTTGTTTGTCACAGGGCAAACGAAGCTCCAGACCTTAATTCAAGGGAACAGGGGAACTCAGGTCTGGGTCTGAATTTATAGTTGGATTCACCTCACTCCTAGCTGGCACTGCACTTATTTTGCAGTTCATGACATATTTGTATTTTAAGAAGAAAAAAATTATGCGCAGAGCAAGCGTCCTGGCATCATAAGTCATCAATAAATCTCTTTTCCATAACAACCCACAAGAATTCACTGCAGGACCCAATTGTTAAAACACAAAGCAATGACACTCTGTAAGCTTTCAGAAGCATCATTCGAGCCCTTGTGGACTCTCTGAATTCTCTGAATGAGTCACCGGTCTCTCAACAGAATTGTCAAAGCTCATGCTAAGCCAGGTTAATTCCCTCCCCCCTTTAATCTAGAAGTCCGGCTGCAGCGCGTGGCTTTCCAGTGAAAAAACCTAAATGCAGCACCCATTCACCCCGAACATGAAACCTCCTGGGGTCTGAAGCTCATCTTTTCCTCAAATCCAAACATAAGCCACACTTAAGGGGAAAAATGAGATTTTCCAAAGCCTCATGGGGCATGTGATGTACAAATCAATATTCCACTTACACGGCACAAAACATTTGCTGCTGAAGGCCAAAGGATCACAGCTGAAGCTGTTCTGGTTGGGAAGGGGTGAGCTGTAAGAACCTACCAAAGCTACCTGTGACAACAGCAGCTTGCGGCACAGCATCCTGCTTGACTTTAGCTACTTTGCCCTCACTTACCACGTTGTATCAGCCATGCCGGTCACCTCAGCTCAAGGCTTTTGCTGGGCCTGCCCCCAGCCAAGCACCACCACACGTCCCTGACTCCAGCTTGTCAGAGGAGCCTGGAGCCATCTCTGTCCACCAAGACCTTACCCATGGCTCCAGAAGTCTAGTATCAAGATAGAGGCAAAGCAGGGCTCCGGTGCCTGAAAATCTCCAGTGAAGGTACCATGCACAGTACAATTCACCAGAAATTATGATTTTTTGCCCTTTTTCTATGTTTTTTAATTTTTCTTTTGCCACAGTTCGCTAAACTACCTTTACAGACTCATCTCTGTCATATGGATTTAGAAACAGAAGACCGTAAAGGAATCTCAATGCCTCCCCTGCCATGCTGGATCATACTTCACATGTTCTTCCCAGAAAGAGTGGTGGTGCACTGGCACAGGCTGCCCAGGGAGGTGGTAGAGTCACCATCCCTGGAGGTATTCAAGAACCATGGAGATGTGGCACTGAGGGATGTGATCAGTGGGCACATGGGGGTAGGCTGGGGTTAGGCTTGGTGTTCTTAGAGGTCTTTTATAACCTTAATGATTCTCTGATTCCATAAAAGAATAAACCATCCTGAAAGGAGCTCAAGTTTTTGCACCTTCTCCCCTACTCTTGCTGGAAAAATCATTTCAAAACATCACTGTTAAGTTTGTTAAGAAAAATAAGATTCCAGGCCATATATTTCACGTTGTCAGGTTTGTCCTGAGGATTGGTTACAACAACCACCACCAACACAGGAGATTGTTTTGTTGATTTCAGTGATTTATGCCAATCTGGTAGAAACCAATAAGAGCTCTTTAAGCTTCCAACAAACTTTGAATTTTCATCACTGAGGATGAATCGTAGGGAGCAAAGGTGTTCCCCCTCAGCTGTAACTAACGCTATTCGTAATAATAAAATAAAAGCCCACCAGCGAGTCTCTAGAAAATGGAGAAGATGGAAAAGGAAGAAAAGTACAAAGAAGAGACAAAAAGGAAGGAGGAACAGAAGTAGTTTCTACTCCTAACACAGAGGAATATTTGATGCGGAATATTTAATTGAGTTGTTTGGCAGCGGTGGTGGTTTTTCTTTAAAATAGATCTTAAGCTGATCCCATGATTTTTGTAGCAGCCGAAACCGATAACACTGAACTCAGCCGTAATTCTACTTTATTTACTTCTGTGTCTATCGAAATCCACATGACTCTTCCATGAGACAGACTTATGTGGGCTGACAGAGAGATACGTAAAAAGAAAAAAGGAAAAATGTCGTTAGGAAAGGGAACATTTTCTTGTCTGTTCTTTCAGTATGATTTCTTATTTCAATGCCTACCTTATTATTTCCTATAAGTAGAAACAGATTTTTCTCCCTTTCAAAAAAATTCTTAAACAGAAAACCTCTTTTGACAGTTTCAGCAGCAGATTAATCACTTTTGCAACCCACAGGAAAAAAAAAAGTTTTCTGGAAAGCATAACTGTCTGTAAATGTAAATGACAGAATTACTCTCTCTTATGCTAAGACGCCTACGCATTCTCTCACTTCCATGACTCAGCACCAGATAAAAGCATGCGAGATAATAAGCAGCAAATTTTCCTTTAGAACAACAATAAAAATAGTTAAAAAAACCAACTCTTGCTCTCCCCCCTCTGCCAAATAAACAGCAATCCCCATGGTGGTAGACCAAATTCCGCCAGCAGATTCCCCTCCCACTGGAATCGCTGGATTCAAGTACAAACATCCCAACGATTTCAGAGAGGATTTCAGAGAGGAAAGGGACCAGGCTCGAACTGCGTCAAAATCAAAACACATGCAAACACAAGAGGCTTTTCTTTTTCTCCAAATGAGCAATAAATGGGTCTGTTTCTACAAAAAGGAATTTTATTACTGTTCATCCCCTGCCTTGCTCTAATTTGGTAGACAAATGAGTTGAAACTTTGCTCACCTATAGTGAAAATTTCCAGGCACTCTATAGCAATGCACTCATGCCCCAAATCGCAGAAACTTATGGGGAAGGGAGGGAAATTCCAGTGGGCCTTCCCCTCCTGCACTTTGGTCCCTGGCTGAGCTGTGCAAGGAGCTCAACAGGAGCACGGTGACTTCTCTTTCAGCAACTCAGGGCAGCAGCAGTCCTTTCCCACCCAAAATAAGTCTTATTTTGGACCAACCTTAAAAAATAAAGAAAAAAGAAGCAAGCATCCCTCCTGCTCAGTGTGGGACATTTCTCCTTTGAGCCTCCAGCACTTCATGGTGAGTGGTTTACTGTGAGCCCACACCCCTTGGAGGCAGCTTCAAGGGCCTAAAAATGTTTTAATTAGTTCAATTATTGATTAAGGCAGCAAAAAGAACGCTCGTGCCCATCACCTTCGGAGGAAGCCCCATCCAGCAGAGTCAGGTCAAGGAGTACTGCCATCTGGCCACTGTGCTGCCGATGGCTTTTAAATATTTTATTCTGGAAATTGGAAATTAATGGTGTTAGCCATTAAAGTTGAAACTTACAGGAAAGCCCCAAGGCAAGGCTCCTGCAAAGCAGCAAACCCATTAGGTCCCTAATCTCTCTCCTGCAAGGATTAATGCACTAAACATGGTAAACATACACAGCAGCATCCCAGGGCACCAGTGCAGGACTTGGCAAGTGGGATGCTTGGAGCTGAGCCAGAGGCAGAGTCAAACCCTGAGAATGGCCTTCATTAACAAAGCAGCCCTCTTCTTTACAGAGCCATGTGTGGAAATTCAGGCAGGGTCACCCAAGTGCTGGATGGTTCTCACCGAGAGGGACCAGGGCTGGGAGAGCCACTGGGAGCAGGCTCCTGTGTACCCCAACACCATACCCACCTGACTCACCTTTTCCCCCAGCAACTGAGCTCCCAAGTTAATGTCCTTAAAGTTGAAGTTCCAGACGGGAATGCGCAGGCCCTAAGCCCCAGCATTGTTCCATTCATATTTGTGTCTTGAAACCATGTGGCTTATTTCATGAATGACAGATTCCTGAGCCCAAATCCAACCCAGAGCAGGTGTAGCTCCAGTGTTTTCTGTGCAGCTACATCTGCTCACACTCCAGGGCAAATGCCAAACTATTTATTGCTAGTTAAAATTTATTGCATTTTTAGTCCCACATCCCAAAACTGCTTTTGTTCAAAAATCCTTCTTAAACCCTTCCTTGATGACTGGGTAAAGGAAACCTGACAATTAAAATGGTAAATTGTTCAGAACCTCAGAGCATCCAACTGAAGATCTCCAAATACTTTGGGAATTTAAATGCATTTAATCACTCCCAAGCCTGGCACGGGCTGCCCAAAATTGCTGTGGGTGCTCCATCCCTGAAGATGCTCAAGGCCAGGTTGGGTGGCCCTGAGATGGTGGGAGGCAGCCAGCCCATGGCCAGGAGTTGGGGCTGAGTGAGCTTTAAGGTCCCTTCCAAACCAACCAATCTGTGACTCTATGATTTTATGAAGCCTCTTGCAAAGAAGAAGGCAAAAAAGAAAACATCTTATAAAATTCCCTCCCAGACAAGAAGCTCAAGTACTGGAAGCCCCCAGTGCCCTGCTTGCAAGCAGCTTGCCCTCCTCCCCCCCCACAACTGCTTATCCAGCAAAACAGAGGCAGGGTGGGGAGGGCAGCCAGGAGCTCCAGCAGCTCTCTGCCCTCCTGTTTTCACCACTTCATCATGCAACAAACACAGCCGTGCCATCGCGCTGTTGTCTGTGTTTGCCCCAAGGGCCAGGACAGAAGATGCTGAAAGCATTTGATCCGCATGGTATGAAATGCCAGCACTGAACATTATTGTTCAGCGACAAAAACTCAGACATAAATAACTGTCTTGTTTCAAACAAACAAAAGGATGTCTCTGTTTGTATGAACCTCACAAGAGGGAGTAAAGAAGCAGGGTGTTCCCTTCCTTTTATTATTACCCCTTTTTATTCCTTTCTTAGCAATGTCTGGAAAGAAACTATCAGCCAGAGGAGCCGCTCTGATGCTGCTGTGGCAGACGTCAGGCAGGGCTCTGCCTCACCGGGGCTGCGTGGGGATTTCTGCAGCAGGAGAAAGCAACACACAACGTGCAGGCTGCCATCCGCATCCATATAAATCGCTGTCTGCCGCTCGCAGCACAAGTTGTTCTGAAAACAAGAGTCAATCATCTGGAGCCTTATTTCTGTACATTTCCTGCAGGGGTCTCATGAAATAAATGAGAATAAATGTAAGGGCGAGAGTTCCTATTA
>JANHGO010004447.1:0-24959 GCA_024606505.1 Aquila spilogaster | reverse complement strand
GAAGGAGGGAAGGAGGGAAGGAGGGAAGGAGGGAAGGAGGGAAGGAGGGAAGGAGGGAAGGAGGGAAGGAGGGAAGGGAGGAAAGGATCCCAGCTGAAACTCACTCATAAATTGAGTAAAACTGTGCAGTGGCTCATATCACATGCTTGATTCATGTTAAGAGCTAGCAAGTACTAGAGGATGCCACAGTCCAGAAGATGCCTATTGTCCCCAAAGTTAGTGACAACCATGTTAATGCCAAGAGAGATGAAACAAAATCTTTTAAGTTCAGTAGATGAAGCACAGGAGCCTATTTGGTTAGTGTGGTCTTCCTCAAGGCTCCCTGTTGCAGAATACCTAGGAAGAAAATCTATGATCTCAAGCACTTCCCTACATGCAGCCTAAAGAGCTGAGCTGGTGAGGGGAGTCTGTGTTTGGACTGTAGGTGGGTGGAGATTGATGATCACTTCAGCATGATTTTCAGGGAAATCAAGGAGAGGGCTTCTGGTGTACAGAGGTCCCCGTAGGGTGCCTGCCAGGAACAGACTTTGTTAGTGCTCCTGTCAGCCCTGGTATGGGAAACAAAAGGGCCTCCTGTAAATAAGGAAAATGTCAGCAGTAAGCATTTGCCTTGTATCACCAATGTCTCACTCTGAAGGAAATAGTCCTATCAGAGTAAGAAAACGCTTAACCGCTCAGACTGGTGAGGCAAAATTACGTGGGCTGATTGTTTCATAGCCAAAAAAAGAATTTAGAAAAAATCTTCCAAGATTTCAAAATGTTTCTTAAACTTCAATCTTCATTTTAACTTGCCTGGATAGGGGGACACAAACATACATTATTCATGACAAGCTATTATTCAGGTTGTTCTTTGATGTTCTGGACAAAATAAAACTTTCACCTAGCTTTTCTCCCAGGACACTTTCCACTCTTCTTTCTTGGGCTCCAAGGGGATGAACCGGGAGAAGCCCTAAAGAGTGTGTTTTGGTTGTCCACAAGCAAGAAATGCCACAATCCTATGAGAAGTCTCAAATGCCTAGGCTTAACACAGTTATATGTGAGTATCCTAACTGTGAACTGTTTGTCAAAAATGAAGCACTAATCTTCTTGGCATTCACCGTGATTAATACTAGTACCTTTTTCAGTTTGCTTGTAAGTCTCAAAAATGTTGTGAGCTTCATTTTTAGAAAGAGTAAAACCTCAATACCTCTTGCCACTTCCTGTAATCATCTCCGTAAAACAAAAACTTCTGCCTCACCCATCCATTCACAATATAAGCTTGACTTATACTGACAGTAACAAACTCAGGTAGGTGGAACCACTTTCTGACCACAGAAGATTGCAAAAGATCAACAACGAAAAGAATGAGTTTTTCCTCTTTTTGCTATGCTGTCTACTCTTAGACAAATACCAGTACACTCTTTTCATCAGAATACATCGGATCACTGTTTACTTGTTCTCCAAAATCACACTGTTTTCCAGTACTGAAAGAACAGAATGCATTGCAAGCTGTGGGCAACAGGACTATGACAAATTCAATCGAATGTCCAAAACTCAAATTCCTCTTTGTGTCTGAAGTCCATGCGTATTTACATGGGAGATTAAAGCATACTGGCTCTACTTAGTTCAGGGTAAATTGCATCAGTTTCTCAGTATCTGGGGAACTGATCAGGTACACTGATGTTAAGCATCAAACCTCCTTCACCTGTGAAGACAACAAGGAAGCACGGAGAGATTCTCCCAGGAATAGTGTAGGAATGAATTCTATTTGTGTCTTTGCCAAATTGGTAGCTGAAAATAATCCTGATCTGTGTTACTATGTTTGGTTACAAACAGATTGTGCAGAAGTAGCAAAAGCGTAGGCTACAAACATAGTAAATGACAAGAACCAGGAGGAATAGCTAGAAAATACATTTATCTTATTACTAGGAATAATAGTGTTATTTGGAGAGACACTTTTTTGATGTTTGACCTTATCTACATAGGTAATGCAATAAAAATATGATATCTTTGATCTAAGTGGATTACATATTTGTAATACCTGCCTTGAACATAATAAAAGGAAGAATTAATGCACTTCTGTGTAACAAGTAAGTAAGGAATTGTGCTGTTTTTTCCACATCTCTTACATTTTTTGTCCTCTGTCTGTTTCCAGCCCTGTGTGAGTAAATGGGACACCTTTTATGTGAGGTCTTAGAAACATAAGAACACTGATTCAAATAAAAAAGCAATGGTATCAATACTCACATTTCTTTCTTTTTCAGAAGGGCCCCAAGAGGTCCTTTCTGTTCCAGGCCCGCAGGAGGCATTTCATTCCTGTGAGAAGGAACATTTCATTCCTGTAAGAAGGAATATGGGAATATTCCCTTATATGGGAACATTTTTACCTAGTTGTTCTGTCATTCTCCACTGATGATGACAGTCAACCTGGATGGTTAGCTGGAAACCTGAGGCAGGAGGTTAGATACTATGTTGATAAGTACTTCCTTGCCATCTATTCCTACAGGGTCTCTCCTTATCATATAGTTAAACCAATACTGTTTTCATGTTTCTATTGCAACTGTTTATAAAAGTAGCAGACCCTCACAATATCCCCCAAAAGTCCAAACATCTGAGGAAACATTATGACAATATAGAAAATGGATTGGCAGAAGGTACCTTAAGACAAGATATTTTGTACCTTACATAGAATCCATATTAAGTTACTTTATTGGATTTCTATTTGTCAAAGCATTAAGAAGTGTATAATATGAGCTTTTATTTTAGACCTTTTTTCTGGAATAATTATTTTCTCAGGACAGTGTAACACAGCCTTGAATAGCTACTGAGATTTTTACGACTTGTTTTACTAAAAGACTCATCATATAAATGAAAAATCATAATATGCTAAGATTTGAAATATTTCTAACATATGGAGGAGAAGAGGAGAAAGTACATTATCCCTTGGGCTACATGCTCTGAGATATGCAAACCTCAAACAATTAAGAGAATAAATGATTCTGTCAGTGGCACGGTGGGCTGACTGGCTTAGGATGACCAGTGTCATTATGAGTGGCACAAAATTATTATAGATGTCTGTAAAGAGAGGTGACTGACATTTTTAAATGCTCATTTGTGAAATAGTAAATGTAAAGAAGCAGATAATTAAATTTAAAGGGCATTCTCCAGCCATAACATCAGAAAGACTAGGAGGTTAAACATTAACCTGACTGTAAACCTCTCCATTATGTCTCCCTACAAACAAGAGTGTCTACTTTTTTTAACCATTCAGTGTCATTCTGTGTATCAACCATTTGATGTCATTGCATTGCATATCACAGACTAAAACAAAAAAGATCTCAAACTTAAAACTTTATTAAAAATATTAGAAAACCGAATCCTACTGTATGTATAATGTACTAATATATTTACTATTGTGCTAATAATATACTGTATGTAATGTCTCCACCCCAAGAGATACACTTCAGACACCTCATGAAAGCCACTCATCGGGACCTCTATGTGGAGGTCATCAGTACTATATCTTTAAAAACTTGAAATTGACTAAATTTAGGACTGAACCTCATTTGTACCCAGAAACAAGAGAAAATAGCACATTAGTGGTGTTGCCTACAGGCTGGAAGCACCTACCCTCACAGACTTTTCTCAATTATTTTATGACTGGATATGCAGCAGGGAGCAGGACTTCCTTTTTGTATACCACTAGGGAGTGTCCTGATGTGAAAAAGCCTGGGAGTCACTATTTTGGACATCATCCCAGCTTGACTGAAGGAGACTTCTTAGACATGGAAACTTATCTACCTGTACTTTGAGAAGCCCAATGACAGCTGGTGGATTGGGATCACACAGCTCTTTTCTCCTTGACTGTCGATTTCTTTTTGCGTTCTCTGTAAAGTAAGAAGTTAAAAAAAAAAAAACCATTACTGAGAAACAGTTATACAAAAGTATCCTAAGCCTGTTATAGCATAAGCCAGAGGAAAAAAAAACAAAAAAGGAAAAGGAGGGGAGGGAAGATACAAGCAGAAAATCTTTCTCTTTCTTCTCCGAACATTTCCTTTCAGATGTCCCTTTGAAGTCACAGGCTTATAGTGTGAGTGACTGAAAGCAAGAAGCTGTGAAATGTGCCTTTGAGCCATAGACTTCTCAAAGATTATCACAAGGCATATGTGACTGTGGTACATGACATCTGCAAATCAGCATGGCATTACTGAGGCTTTGTTCAGCCTCAGACTCTGAGAGCAGCAGAGAACCAAAAACTTCTGCAAGGAAAAATTGGATAGAGATGCTCCTCTCATTCTTCCCATCCTGATTGTGCCTTCCCACCTGGGAGTCTCATTGCTAATGAGCACAGCAGTTGTGTTGATATAATTCGCTTTTGAGGAAACTGCTGAACATACACATACATTCTATATATACAAAACAATTACTTATTATATATACATAAATTAGGTGAGGTTACCACCTTAAGCTCCTTTCAGCCCAGTCACTACTAGTACTGGATATTGTCACTTCTCTGTCATTTTATGGTTGTCCCTTTAATCTACCCTCAAAATATGCTATTCTTTTTACTTACTAAAAACTATTTTGTTCAGATGGATCTGATTCAATTCATAGTCAAACACACTGGCAGAACATCTCAGTCCTGACTGGCTACATCTGCCTATGTTCCACTCACAGATCTTCTGCATTTCTCATCCGGACAATTTTTTACTCTCTACAACAACCTGAAAGGAGGTTGTGGTGAGGTGGGGGTCGACTTCTCCTCCCAGGTAACAGCAGTTGGACAAGAGGGAACAGCCTCAAGTTGTGCCATGGGAGGTTCAGGTTGCATATTAGGAAACATTTCTTCTCAGAAAGAGTGGTGATATACTGGAACAGGCTCCCAAGGAGGTGGTGAAATCACCATCCCTGGAGGTGTTCAAGAAACTTGTGGATGTGGCACTGAGGGATGTGGTTTAGTGGGCAATATTGATGGTAGGCAGAAGGTTGGACTAGATGATCTTAGTGATCTTTTCCAATTATAATGATTCTATGATTCTTACATAAAGGGCATTGTCTATAGGAAACTGTGCCCTAATGTTAATGTTAAATAGGGAGCAAAAGTGACTTACAATTTTGGAATAACCGGTGCTGAAGTTTCTTACAAACTCTGGAGAAAAGCTGATCACAGTTAGGATAGTTTCTGTAAGCTATACAGCAGAACTACTGTTCAGCACTCATCTTGAGTGAGAGGGCAGCACCATAATGTTCAATCTCAGGATCACTTCCTTCTAGACCCCTCTAGGAGGTTACTGTATACTGCATGAATGATTTTACCTTTCTGCATTTGAAAGTGTTCATAGAAACGGGAGCTGAGCACTGGGAAGAAAATAGAAAAAGATGAGAAGATGAGGAAAACACAGTCTAACCTAAGAAAAGATGACAGCGGAAAGACTGATCTGAACAGCAAGAGGCTGCAAGAACAAGATGAGAAGGGCAAGAGAGAGTAAAGGTGCATCACTAGGCAGAAAGGAAAAAGAAAAGGGAAGCAGCAAAAGGAGAGTGATGTGCATCTATCTCAGGCCAGAAGCCACAGTTCAGATCTGAGGCAGGAGTGTTGTTAAGGAGAGGAGATGCAGCGGCAGCAGTTAGTAGTACAGCAAGGAGGGAAGGGTGCTGGGGAAGATACGAAGACAATTGAAATCCCCAGAACGTGACTCCACAGAGAGCTGCAGCTGTTCCATGATGTTGAACTGTGCCTCTGCCAACTCATCTGATACAGCAGGGACATGGTGTTCTGGACTCCAGGCCCCAGGGGTCCCAGGAGTTCAGCTACATTTCCCCTTTGCTGTTTACTTCTTTCCATTGTATTTTTGTACAATTTACCAGGGATCACAGGCAAAGATACAGAAATCCTAAGAGAAATGCAATTTGCGATGGCTTCAGCTCCTATGAAACAGGCTTTATCTGGACATAAATATCTGAATCCTGCTTGATTATCTGAATCACATACCTTTTAGAGGCAGACCTATCACAGAATTGATTGCCAAGGGTCCCAAATCCAAGGTCATGACTTTGCTGATGAACTGAGCAAGAAAAGAATGACAGGGCAAGAGGGAAATAGGTTCATATCCACACCATAAATAACAGCAAAGGAAATAGCAACATAAATTTTCAGACGAAAAATTCGTCTCTATAGAAATACTGAATATACTGGAATGTACGGTAGCTTCTAAAAATCATTTCAACTTCCTTCACCAAAGAGGTTACTGAGGCCATATTTCAGTAAATGGCAGCAAGATTTAAGAAATTAAATGTTTGAATGACACTTGGAGGTGAGATTTTGAATCTGCAATTCACTCAACGCTTTGAGACTTTATTCAGTATGCAAGAAACATAAGAGACTGCTAGCCAGCGTCTCCATGGGCTGTCATGGAATAACATAGGCACTGAAAATAGGCTCAGTAAGGAACTTCTTATGAAAACAGACAATAAGAGACAGCAATTAAAGAAAACCTTTTTTTTTTTTAATCTACAAAATAAAATTATAAACATTCTTGCTATTTTTCTGAAATGTTCCACTGTTTCAAAGAAACAGTTCAAAATAAACTATGAATCCACCTAATTTAACAGACAAAACTGAGGGGATTTTGTTTAGAAGGTTTTGATCCTATGTTTGTGTGTTAGAACGGACACTGGTGTTCAAAGACACCTTCAGAAATATGCACCTCGTTGTTACAAAATTCAGTTCTAGCAGAAGAGATGAAAATTGTTTCACTGAAAAACAGGAAATGTCGGGAGAACTGAAAAACTTGAAATCCCATTTCATCCAGAGGTTGTCAAAATACACTTTTATTTTTTCAAAGAGCCTATGCTCTTGCATAACTGTACATTTCTCTTGCAGTCACTCTTCCTTGCTTTCTCCTCATTTACTTCCTTTCTTCTTCATTCACACCTCTGTCTTATCCTCAGCTCTCTTTTTTCTATAATTTGCTTCTTCTTGCTTTTGACTCATTTACTTTCTCTTTTTTCTTCCCCCACACCTCCTGATAGGCCTTTCTTTAGGCATGCACTGGTGCCCATCAGATAGGCTTGTGCTACACGAAGGCACGTTGCAATGCAGCAGTTGCTACTGAGAGATTCTGCTGTGGCACAGCATAGTGGGAGGGATTTAATCTCAGACATGACAAGCAAGGGACTCTGCATTTTGATGGAGGAGATTGTTCCCAAAGTACTTTACTAGATGGCACTCCTATCTGGATAGTGTTTCACTTCCCATCAGCTTGCTTTACCATCAAGTATCAATTTAAAGGGTTTTGTGGTAAAGATGGAAGTGGGTCGAGAGAACTGGGCCATGGAAGTGACATTGTAGAAGATGAGGGTAAACTAGAACCTCAGGAAATGAAAGGTATTAGTAGTCTTCTTCCAAAGATATGTTTGCTGTGGACTAAGGTGAGGAAGCAGAGATCACAAAGATGCAAAAAAAAACAACAGATAAGCCTGCCAAATGAAGGGAGCAAATAATCTACAGCACAATTATGACATTTCAGGAAATTAAGAAAAACAGTTTGAGATCCTCAGTATCATAAATGAGATAAAAGCTGACTTCATACAAGTCATGTCATTCTAGCAATAGTCTTGGTGAAGATGATACAGTGCTTCTGTCTTGAAAGTAAAATATGTCATGCAGTAAGATACAACACAGTCTTTGAATCTCAAAATCAAATTATTTGTGTCAGAAGTCTCTGTGTGTGTGTATGTTTTGTTTTTTTTTTTTCAATCCGTTTTGAGTGAGATTTTAAAGGGACATCACATATCTATCACCATGACTCTGTGGCAGCTTTGTATCTCATAGTCCTCCTCGTAGAAGTGATAAGAGCAATTTGCAATATCCTACGTGGAAAAACAGCATTTTTCCTGTGACAAGGGGTTGGGGTATAAGTTATCATGCTTAGCAGTCATTGACTACTGCTTCCTATGGCAGAGAGGATGACCTGAAGCCATGGCACCTAGGAACATTTTCCTCTGTAGCCTTTTCATGCCTCACAGTATAAATCTATTTACAAAATAATCGCCATCTTTTTTTTCTATACCGTATCAGTATTATTCCTCAGGCCTTTAACAGCTTTGATTTCAAATAACCCCATTTAGCATGTTTAAAAACTTGCATTCAAACATTCCTTTTTTTTTTAAGCTTTTACAAACATGCAAGAGAGGTCAGAGTATGAAGTATTCAAGCTCTGCAACATCTCTCTAAAAATCAAAATAAGTAGAGAGCTTGAAACCATTTGCTTATGCGTTACAGTCTTCCTGGCCTAGTGATGTTAAATATAATTCTAACAGAAGGTACATGGTGAGAGACGAGTCCCCCAGTTTCCTGCTATTAAGTTAACCTTGTTAAATGTTACATTATTGTTTAACATAGGATAGGGGTTTCTCTTAATGCCATGATGAATTATTCATAGGCAAAGCTAAGATATTTTACCTCATTAAGTGTAACTGCAGTGTGTTGAGACCAATATCTGGAGCTATGAATCAGAGACAGAATTAGACATGGATTTTTTAAACCTGCAGTGAAATAAAAATTGTATTAGTTGGGGCTACAGCTTGTGCAATTAAAGTAGGTAGCAGTCATTAAGTGGAATGTGACAGTCAGATTTAGAGAGCCTGAAATAACGTAGTAGATGTACATAAATGTCACAGACAAAAAATATCTCTAGGTAAATATTACCTGCCTTGGCAAGGATTATGTAATCTTCAAGATTCTCTGTCCACAAAATGGGAGATGATCGTGTACTCACCGTAAACATACATAGCTGTATTTACTTATGTTTATAATTAGCTATAGCAAGCACTTCATCTGAGATTTTAAAACATCTTAAAAGTGTAAGTACTGTTAACATCTTTCCAGAAAAACAGGGAACACAAACTTGTGTATACTTTGGA
Source organism: Aquila spilogaster (assembly GCA_024606505.1). Classification (NCBI taxonomy): domain Eukaryota; kingdom Metazoa; phylum Chordata; class Aves; order Accipitriformes; family Accipitridae; genus Aquila; species Aquila spilogaster. The sequence goes on along the minus strand of JANHGO010004447.1, from coordinate 16,055 downwards.
TCTTATATCTATCTTTCAAAAAGAGAAAAAAAGTCTTTCAGATTGCAAAATGGGCTTGAAAATGTAGATTCTGTTTCAGGAATTTAGGTACCACTCTTTTCTGATAAGGTAATGAACTAACTAATTTCTTTCATTATTTCTCTACAATTACCTTAAATTGGTCTGCAGAAATATAGACATAAAAAAAGGATTTAGTCACCCTCTTAGAAACAAGTTTGAACTTGGGTATAGTATATACTTAAATTCTTGCAAAGAATTTGGGCCAAATCCTTTTATATCTAAGTCAGTTTTCTTCTCTATACTTCTACTCTATGTCTTAGGCAACTGATTAAGTAAAACAGAAGATGTATAAAAATTGCCCCAGATTAGTGGACACAGAAATGGAAGGGATTTGCCTCTAAAGCTCTTGAGGACTTCATGCAAGAGTGACCACAATGGGCTGATAAGATGTCTGAAAAGTATTTGCTGAGTAAAGATATCTTCCAGTGTGGGTGTGCTAGATCATAAGTGAGTGAATAAGGAAATCTTTGAAGGCAGTGGGCTAGCACCAGTTCCAATCAAGGGAAAAGGAAAGACTTTTGTTTATAACTACAAGAAAAGTCTCTTTAGGCCTACAGTTTGTTAATATTTCTGTCAGCATCACTGCTGCATGTTACAAAATCTCAGAGGAACAGTGAGAGTCTCCATGGACTTATTCAGGGTCCCACAAGGACATCCACAACTTGAAGGGATTTGCAGAGATTCACTGAAATGTCACAGTGTCTTTGCTGGACTCACTGGCAGGATGAGAGATTTAATCAGTAGATCTTTGCGAGACCCCCCATACTGTCTTATAGCTCTTTACTATTATTTCATCGGCAATATTCTCCCAGACTTTGGCAGAAAAATAGAATTTAAACTAGGAAAAACATAAATTGTAAGTTTTCTTTTTTTATATATTTTAAATCTACAAGCACACATTTTTAATAAGAGATGCATTAACTCCAGGTATTCAGAACAAATTAGAAGCTGGTTTCACTCAGCCTTCTGAAGCCCCACCTCTTTCCCCAGCTTTATCACCTGTCACCTGGAGACTATGAGTAGCTCTCAAAAGATTTTTCTATTTAATAGCACAGGCATGATGGCTGATATGAGGATAATGAAGTGCTGTGCCTCCGATTCAAACTGGGCTGCAGAAGGAGTACTTACCTATCTCAGCTCTGTTCTTTCAGATAATATATCCTGGAATCTAATGATCTTCAATTCAATCTTAACAGAAGCTTAAATAACTCTTCTGCTGAGGGAACATTTATCATGGCAGCAGATATATATAATTTTAGACTGAGTTCTGGGGTGGATATTTTAACAAAGTGCTTGAAGAAGATAGTTGGAGTCCGATAAAACTTATCTTGTTCAGTTTGACTTGTGTGACGAACTTCAGTTAACTTCCAACCACAGTGGCACAGTACAGGGTGGGGAAAGGAAGCTACTTGCTGAAATCTGTTGTTTTGATCTCCTTTTTTTTTCCAGCAAGCCTCTGCAAGTGGAAATAAGCATAGGTCCACTGATTGAATGTGTGTGAGGTGTGAGCCTGGCCCTAGTTTTTTGCCTTTTGATGACACCAGTCACTCTTCTGAACCTTTTACAACTTAATCTGCAATAATTTGAGTTGAAACATAACCAAAGTGATGCTAAATAAAACTGCTTGCTCAGACCTGAGCATGCATGTCTGTGCAGTGAATATCACAGTCTAATTATACCTCAGTAGTCAGCCTTTTTGCTACTAATAAATCAAAATCTAATGATTTCCCAATTTAATCAAATTGCTGTTATGTTCCTTAATTATAATAACACGTACATTTTAATAAAATTTAAATTATAGTAAAATGTGGGGCTCCTCCACCTAAGAGATGCTTCAGTTGCAAACAAATCTCCAGCACGTTTTTGAGGTCATCCTACTGCTGGGAATGTCTGCTTTGAGTGGTAACTGCCTTTGTGTGCCTCTAGGTGGAGGCCCTATCCATTTAGTTCAGACTTCCACAGAGAACAGTAGGATGCTTCAGAAAGCACGCGGTTCTCTTCATTCACTAGATAGAATATTAAGACACTTGTTTCAAACAAACTTAAGTTAAAAATTACATGAGGAAAATGGATGGATCACATTAAAAAATGTAACTTTTTTCTAATATTTGCAGATGCTTGTTGATATTTAATATTTGTTGCATGGGCCATCCATGTCTGTGTGTAGTACACATTCTACTCTATTTTATTCATATTTCAAGCTGAGCCCTGCAACTTCTGTGGAACTCAAATATCCAGAACCTAGGAGAACAAGAGAGGAGGAACTCACTGCCACAAGATGACAGTTACCAGCAGAATTATTGCATGATCTCTTCTGTCAGAGTTGGCTAATATGACATATGGTACATTGGCATATTTCTTAGATTTAGGCTTTTTTGTTATGCTTTGATTTTTCTCTTTCCTTAGTCAGTGATTAAAGAGACGAGTGGTGACATCTTAACTGCAAGGACACTGCAGGGTGTAGTCTTGTTGGATGTTTCTAAATGGGGAATGAAGGAGCCATGACTATCATAGATGCTTTATTCACAAAATATACCCCATCTCAAAAGTTGGGTAAAATTTTCTGAAATCTATACACCATTCCATCTGATAAATTGAGATGTCTACATTCTCCTAAGATCTCTAACATCTCTTAACTTGTATTGCTGTTGCCTAAATCCCCATTTACTATAATAGGTATTCCATATCTAAGTCTCTGAGGAATATTTCACTGTTTCAGCTCTGTACTTCTTATATTTAAAATTTGCGTTAAAGAGCTGTTGCTGTCTGCAGCTGCAGAAACACTCTGAACACTGTCTTTAACTCAGGAACCCCAGTACTGTAGTTAATTGGCAGTGTGCACTGGGGATGTAGATTACGCTATACACGGATACGGTACAGAGAGGGATTAAAAATAACTTTTAGTCATGGATCATTGTGACATAACAATATCTTGTCTTTTTGCATAGACCACCATTACATACTGTGAGATTCCTACAATATCTGTCCAGTCCTCAGTTGATACAACATCTGGTAGCTCTCCAAGGGCTTTTGTTTCCCTATCTAACCGTCTAAAGGAGCTTGGTAATTAATATTAATAATGCTCCCAATAAGTTTTCCTATTCTTTCTCTTCATTTATGTTTTCCACCTTGGACATGCACACAGGAGAAGGACTGACATCCATTTGGATGCACTGAGGTGTCAGCCTCATTTTCCAGGATCCTGTACTTTCAGCTGGTGTAAATGTCAGGTGAAATGCCACAGAAACCAGTCAATGTTGAGCACCTGAGGATAACAGCAGTAGCTTGTTCCTTTCCCCTTAATAACTGCCTCCTTTTACATTTCATACGCAATTATTTCATTCTCTCATTTCTGGGTTATAAGATTATATTGATTGTAGCAACTACATTTCCATTCCTCAACTCCACAGCTTACCTGCAAAAGAAAACAAAAGGCTATTCTACCCTGTTTAGCTTTCCAAAGCTAAAGGGACCTGAACTATTTACTGTCTCTGAAGCGCAGAGGACAAAGACTATGTCTTTTTCGATTGTCATTCTGCAAATTCCCTCTAGTGTGTAAATATTCTTTCATGCTGATCTGCAGAGCATTGTAGGTGGGACTTAGAGGGACTTAATACCGTATTCCATTCCTCTTACTATATGGATGACTGTATCATATGTATGTACTTTGTTATGGTTCCACCAGAGCACAGAGAAAAGCCCTGCCATACCATGAGTGCTGCTTTTATTATTATTATTAATTTATTTCAGTTGTCAGTGGCACAGTGCTAGTTTGCTTTTGTTAATGCTCTATGACACCGTTTCAAGGTCTGTACATGAACTGATTATTTTGCCCTTAGATACTCTTAATGATGAGATGGGGAACAGTAGATCCAGGCAGTCCTGAAGTGTATAACTTTTTGTAGGACATGTGTTGATTGGGAAAAACAAACGTGTATGAAAATAAGAAGAATGGACCACATAGAAGCAGTAGCATTTTACAGAGATGGATTTAGTTCTGGATAGGTGTCAGAAGGTAACACATACAGTGAAGATTTTAGTCTCCTCATATTTGAAATATTTTCTAAAATGTCCTTTTTTTTCAAGAGTCCAGACAAGGTCTATCATCTCTCTTGAAGTCTATAATAAAAGCTGATCAATGTGTGCAGTGTATTTGTAGTGTAGTGTATTTGTAGTGTATGTGTAGTGTTTTTGTTTTCCTCTTTTTTTCACAGTGTGGTATTAAATGGTGCCAGAAATGAACTTAGAATCAAAACCAGTGCAGTTCAGGATCAAATTTGATTTAGGAAAAAATATAATTTTATTCTTGCTACAGGAAAAATCAAATCCATTGTGCATAGGTTCATATTGGAGAGAGGAACTGGATCAAAGACAAATAAACGTTAGAAAAGTATATCTTCGTTTGAGCGTTGAAATCTGAAAAGTACTCAGAGTAGCTATGCACATAGATTGCTGGGTATTCCTATTTAAACCATCAGTATGAATTCCAGGTGTAGACTGTTGCCTCTTCTTTCATCTCTTGACCTTTTTATAGTTTCAGAGGATTGAAAGAAACCATTAAATCCTTACCACATTTAACTTGGCAATATATACAACACAAAGGAAGGATTTGTTTAACAAAATTTGACAGGCATGGCATATCAGTCTTTTTTTTTTTTTTTTTCAGTGTAAATATTTCCATAGTCTGTTTTGTGACAGATGTTAGTGATTTGCTCTTAGTGAAAAATTGTGATGATTTCTGAAGGTATCGGATCCTGTCAGGGCAAATGGAAAACAGAATCAGCAGAATGTAATTGATAAACAATTTCTGTTGGAAGATTATGATCCTAAGGTTGATATCCAGTCCTTACCACTTCCCCTTGCCCTCCTTCTCCTAAGATGAATACCCTCAATTACATAATTTTGCCTTCTTACCCTCAGAATAATTCCATTTTCTGATGAAATGGTTTGCAGGACCAAATTTACACACCCGACCTCTGTTTTGCTGTTCCCAATAACTTCAAGGAAGATACATGAAATATTGAGAAGCAGACTATGGCTGCCAGCATGCTCTGTGAAAATTTACTCCAGCCTCGGTTGAGTTTCGCCTTGTGAATGGTGATAGAGGTTCAGGTCAACCCACTCGTGTTCTGCTGCTGCCTGACCTGGATACCATCCACTGCAAAAAGACCTGCCATCAACCATGCCAAAAGTTCATATACTGTGTAGCCCAACTAATCTCCCCATTCTAGCCCCAGCAGCTATGGTCAACAGAAAGGTAAAGAATGATTTTCAGCACTGAGAAGAAATTCTTAAGAGAGGAAAAGTTACAGCACTGGAAATGTTTCTCAACCACTTACCAAAGATCAAACATTTGTTTGTGTATTACATTTATATTTATATTATATTTATATTTCTCGGACTTGTATGTTATCCACGCAGTGAGTATAGTGTTTACATTTCACAAAGTCATATATTTTAAAATATATTTCAGAAAATGAACTCAGCTGTTTTTCAGGTTGCAGGAGAAATTTCTTGCCTTTTCTGGCTATTCTCTGTTCAGTAAGAATGCACTTCATATACAAGGATAAATTATGGTAGCCCATGGGAGTCCGTGCCATCTTGTGCAGCTCACGCAAATACCCATGGGCTTGCAGAAGAGATCTCTGTTTGCTCAAGAGCAAGATCTGGTACTTCTCATAATGGGAGGTCATATTACCTTAAAATGCCTCTGTCCATAGATCTGCCTGATGACTAACATCTGTTCCCATAACAACTGTCTCTCCAGCAAGAGAGATGGGCTCTGTGGCTTGACGAAAATAAAAGTAGGCAGTCCTGTTCTAATGGAGTAAGTGGTCCCAGTAAAAAAGAGAAACCTCCCTATGGGCATTATTCAAACCCTACTGGGGCCAGCAGGAGACAGTCCAGTAAATTCAGAGCGTTTTCGGGTTACAAAGCAGGAATACCCCTATTTCTGCTCCTATGTGTAAAACAGTAGTGGTATCAGCAGTGATGAGATACATCAATTTCACTGAAACTTTTTTGCATTCCTGTACCTTCTCATCAACACACACAGGAAAATGTGGTTCAAGTTGCAATCATACTGATACAAGAAAAGAAAGATTTTACTGAGGTATGTGAGAGCAGAATTCTCCCCCAGCTTCCTAGCTAGGAAAGCCACAGTAGTTAATACAATTTGCAATGCAGAACTATCGTCTTTCTCACAGCAGGAGAGCTTGGTGCAAAGGGAAATCAGTGGGAAAGGGACTCCTCTGCTTTGCTTCCATTCAAAAGAATGCAGTGAAATCCTATTCCTAACAGGTAAAACTAGCTTTTTGGTTTCGTTCAGCTCCCAGCCTCACAGATCATAAAATCAGGGGAATTACCAGTATTTTCACTGGAAATGGAAAAAAAAAAATCATCTGAAAATACTTAGGAATAAAGTTAGCTGGGTGGCAGTAATTTGGTTTCACAAGTTTCAAGGCTTTAAAATGAATTTTAGTTCTCCAGTGGAATAAGAACAAAAGTCTGAACATTTTGTCACAATGTTATTGCACAGAAACATCTGTTTTCTTATTATAAAGCATAAAGTTTTCCTCTCAGATTCCCCCTCACCCCCTTTCTTTCTTTTCCCAGTCTCTCCTGCTCCCTCTCTCCTCCTTTGTCACCAGAGGTAGCTGCAGAGCCCTGGATCACAACTGCTTTTCATGTGAATTTTTTTTTGAAATCAATACATCTTTGTGAGTTAGTTCATCTTTTCATCAAAAATTCATTCTGTCAAGAATGTTCGTAACTCTACTTGGGAGAAGTCCCAAAAATTTGGTATCGTACATACCTAATTGGACAGTCAGCTGCTCAGCTGGGGTCCCTGGGTGAAAAGCACACAGTGAATTGCTGAAATGACAGTCCTGCAGACTAAAGATTTCTGGGCTAATCTCCTATTTTTTTTTTGCACAGAATATAAAGCCTATTATACTCCCTTTGGCCTATTGTTACCATACAAAACACATATTTAATTAAAGCATTTCTCCTCGCAGATTTGTTTTCTTGAAACTCATCGCAAGGATTTTAGGGATATACCTACGAACAGCTAGTAAGAAAAAGCATCTGTCTAGCCTTACAATCCTTTATTTATCCATGTGTGCACTTTACCATGGAAATGGTAAACAAATCTTCTAAAAGATGAGCCCCATCTTCTGCCAGATGTATTTCTTTAAGTATAAATTACCAGATTACAAAGTCACCTCAGACAGAGAGCCTTCACCCTGGCTTAGCATCTTGACTTTTCCACAGAGACAGGCTTGCTTATTTTTCTTAGAAGTCAGAAGGACTTTTGCTGTTGTGCTGACATTTGACATTACCTTCTTCCTTCTGCATCTGAAAGAAAATACACAGTGCTAAAATGACAATGAAAATGCATTGCTCTGTTTAAGTGACATGGGTTATATATTTCTGTGCATCAACAGCTTTGTTACAGGAGCCAGAGAAGGATTTGTTACCCTTGAAGTACAGAAGATTCAAACATAACTGATTTTTCCTACCTTCCTTTGCCTGAATCTCCAATTCTAGAAGCTCTGTCTTAAAGAAGTGGTGCCTTTTGGGTGGGGGGAAAAAAAAAAGGAAAATATTCCAATTAGAAACAATCTAACTTCTCTGTCACATCTGGCCTTCATGCCTCAATAATCCCTTGAGCACAGCTCATAAATAATGAGAGCTCAGAGACTGGCTGTACAATTCCAGCACATTCTATTGATTTCCAGGGGATGCACAAAAGGATAGTACATATCCTTAAGGCAAAAGCATGTGCTGTTTGTTAGTCTTCTAGCAAATATATATTGCTAGTATTTTAATTAATGTTTATTGAGTACTGCCGGTAGGTATACAGAGCAAAAAAAGATTTGCTGTATTTGAACAGAACTGATTTCTATCTGTTTATTTCTTTACAGTTTCCCTGCTACCCAATTCATACCTTATGTCATTGTTCTATGCGATATAGATTAAAAATATTGTAATTTGAATAAACATTATAATGAGGGAAGTACAAGCAAGCGAGCATCAAGAGAGCACACTGTGTTGAAAGAAAACAACAAACATACACACAAACAAACAAACAAACAAACCCAACATTTTCCAGGCACAAATAGTCAACAGAACATATAAAATTGTTTTGATTTCACTGAAATGAAAAAGAAAAAGGATTAATTTATACACATCTAACTAGGCAGTTAGAGACAGGGCTGAGGTGAGACTACCAATTCTATTGCCTTCAGCAGATCTGCCTTGTTTAGCTTATCAGCAGACTAATAACTTCAGTTTGGCATAAGGGCAAAATGTTTGCAAATGCTGACACACACATACACACACATGCAAAAAAATAGGGGGAGAGATGACACAATCTTGCTCCATAAACTTTATGGAAGCATACCCATCAGGAACATGAAGAAAAGAAGGAGACATAAGTCACTTTGTCATGATCCAGCTCATGGTAAATAACTTCTTCACCCTGGGTTATAAGAATGGCATACTCCCAGGAACTGAATGGTTTATTTGAAGATGGCTTGAAATATATAAACTGAATTTTTATGTTAGAAGGGAAGGAATCAACATACAGTTGCTGGACAAAGACAGAAATTAATCGGAAAAGATAAAAGATATAAATGTGGATTCAAATTTAGTATCTTTATCATTTATTTAAGGGAATCTTATTGCTATGTTACTCCTAAGGGGATATTATATGTTTTAAAGGAGTTTACATTAGCATGAATTGAATGATTCTCCTGTGCTTGATCTTCTACCTTTAAATTCTTTCCAAGTAGGTTTTCAGGAATCCATTTCCTAAAAGTAAAGGGACTAATTTCATAATGGTATATGTTTTTTCTTTCCTCTGCAGGCTTAAGTGGTAATTGAGTATCTTGTTAGCAGCACAGAAATGAATAACTCAACGTACATAAACTCTTCCTCTGAAAACGTAATAGCTCTGGAGAGCCCCTATAAAACTATTGAAGTGGTCTTCATCGTCTTGGTGGCGGGGTCTCTCAGCTTAGTTACCATAATTGGGAACATCCTGGTCATGGTGTCAATCAAAGTCAACAGGCACCTGCAGACTGTGAACAACTATTTCCTGTTCAGCTTGGCCTGCGCTGACTTGATCATAGGCATCTTTTCCATGAACCTATATACCCTCTACACTGTGATAGGCTACTGGCCCTTAGGGCCCGTGGTATGTGACCTCTGGCTGGCTCTTGACTATGTGGTCAGCAACGCCTCTGTGATGAACCTCCTTATCATCAGCTTTGACAGATACTTTTGTGTCACCAAGCCTCTGACGTACCCTGTAAAGCGGACCACTAAGATGGCAGGCATGATGATTGCAGCTGCATGGGTTCTCTCCTTCATCCTGTGGGCCCCTGCAATTCTCTTCTGGCAGTTCATTGTAGGGGGAAGGACTGTCCCTGACAAGGCTTGCTACATCCAGTTTTTTTCCAATCCTGCCGTCACTTTTGGCACTGCCATTGCAGCTTTCTATTTACCTGTTATAATCATGACTGTTCTTTACTGGCAAATTTCTCGAGCCAGCAAGAGTCGGATAAAGAAAGGGAAAAAGGAAGCTGCCCAAAACCAGGATCCAGTTTCCCCCAGTCTTGTCCAAGGTAAAATAGTGAAACCAAACAATAACAACATCCCAACTAGTTCAGATGGGTTGGAACACAACAAAATTCAGAATGGAAAAACCACTGCAGAGGGTGTGATGGAAAACTGTGTTCAAGGGGAGGAGAAGGACAGCTCCAATGATTCCACCTCAGTGAGTGTGGTCCCTTCCAATATAAAAGAGGATGAAGCTGCCAAAGATGCCAGCCAGACTTCTGCCTCCCAAGACCATCTCAAAGTGGAGAACTCCAAGCTGACTTGCATCAGGATAGTAACCAAGTCCCAGAAGGGTGACTGCTGTGCTCCCACCAACACTACTGTGGAGATTGTAAGCACCAATGGGGATGAGAAGCAGAATAGTGTAGCCCGGAAAATAGTCAAGATGACGAAGCAGCCAGCCAAAAAGAAACCACCACCTTCTAGAGAGAAAAAAGTGACAAGGACCATTTTAGCCATCCTCCTGGCCTTCATCATCACCTGGACCCCATACAATGTTATGGTGCTCATCAACAGCTTCTGTGCATCCTGCATCCCTGGTACTGTATGGACCATAGGTTATTGGCTCTGTTACATCAACAGCACCATCAACCCTGCTTGTTATGCGCTCTGCAATGCCACATTCAAGAAGACCTTTAAGCACCTTCTTATGTGCCATTACAAGAATATAGGAGCAACAAGGTAAATAAATAAATAAATATAATAATAAAATAATGGAAAACATGAAGAAGTTCCAAACTAAATTATAAAACAAACAAACAACAATGCCATAGCACTTTATGCTCTATTATGGAATGTGCAATCAAAGACATTAGAGGAAATACTGAGATGGAGCATCAACTCCACCTGTGAGAACTACACTAAAGATCTTTTTTTTTTAATCACTGACAGTAAATCTTGAGGACATCTGTAAGTTCTGAGGAGTTATTCATGTATGTTGACTGGAGGCACAGTTCCTTACTTTCTGAGAGTATTCTGAAGAAGGGCTTTAGAATCTGTTTGTTTGGTTGTTGTTGGATTTTTTTTTTTTTTTTGTCGCTGTATTTATCTGTTTTTTTTTTTCCTCTGTGTGTTTAAAATGTTTTCATCTAGGGAAAAAAAAATAAGGGAACTCTAAAAATAATGGTATGGAAGAGACATAGGGGCTTGAAAGAACTTTACATAATCCAAATCGTAGCAGGTTTCCAAAGCTCAAGGTTGTCTAAAGCTTTTTGTTTGTGTCATGTGAGAACCATAATGTTATGTAAAACATGATGAAACTTATTTTATGTCTTTTATGACACTCTCATTTCCAAACCTGCATCACTTATGAAAGTGTATTTTTGCTCGGCATGTAACCATTGTCTAACATGTATCAGTCTAAGTTCGCCACTTACCCCCTTCTAGGGGATTTTGTCCCATGATCCCTCCACTAAGTCAAAATAAAAATGAAAAAAAAAGATAGCCTTTCCAGCTTTATACATCCCAGATTTGTTTCAGCATTCATGCAAGCCAAAGCTTTTGAGACAATTTTGTGCACTTTGTCATATAAAATCCACTCATGAATTTGTTTTTCACTTCCACTCACCTTTCTTTCCCTTTTGTACCTTAGCTTTCTAGGGCACAAAGGCTGAATATCAAAAGTCAATTCAAAGGTCTCATCAAATCAGCCACCACGGTAGCCAAATGAAGAGCCTCCGCTGAAGACTAGAAATGAGCTTATTACTAGGAAAATGGAGGTTATGTCCTTTTAAAGTTAGATATACAGATGAAGAAATGTGCTGAGCCACCACAGAACAAATAGTTAATATTAAATGACTATGCTCTTAATCAGTCAAAATCCTCAATTTACTAATTGAGGAAAAGAATGGGAGAAACTGATGTGCCCACATAGATCATGCTCTGTCTAAGCCCTTAGTGTGAAACAAGGGTCCTACCTAAATGTATCCTTGACAAGATCTTTACTTGGCAGAAAAGATTTTGGCTACTTTTCGTTTTGTGCTAGATAGGAGCAATTCATATTTTCACTGTGTGCCAAGAGATAACACTAATAAAAAGGCTGAGATGAAAACAGTGATCACTCAAAACCAGATACCAAAATAGTCTAGATTGTGGGCTGGCAAGGCTCAAAGTTGAGTTATTATCTGCTACTCTGCACCAGCTCAAATCTGTATTATTTCTGCTTGGCTATTTGCTATTTCAATATTTCATATTTATAGTAGCACAACTGAGTACTGTGTGGATAGGACAAAGAGTATCAGACTACTGAAAACTGAAATTGTCTGTGAATTTTGCATATTACGGTTACCTCCTTCTTCATAACTCTAACTTCCAGGCAGTACGGGAGGTAAACCTACATATGTTATTACCAAAAAACAGTTTGCTGCATAGTCTCTCGAGAGACTGTTTTCTGGAGTGAAAGCCACCAACCAAATAGGACACTAAACCATTCTATTATTTCACGTTACTGTATTGGAGTCTTCCAAAATGCACTTTGAAATAAAAGCCTTTAAGACTGTAGGAAAAATTAAACTTGCAGACTTAAGTTTTACATTTGACAAGCTTATTGGAGAAGAGTGTCAAAGCATTTTAGCAATATGATAATTTTCATGTTTCAAGGTACAAGTTTCTAATAGAAGGGGGAAATGAAGAGGATTAAACTGCAGTAAATTACGGCCACATTAAATTTAGGATGAGTATATCTTACTATGCATTCATTGATTTTATACCTATAGTGATTTCATCCTGATACATCTACATGTCTCCATGCAGCCAAGAATCTAATTGCAGAAACCCCACTCACATGGAATCATATTTACTACCGCAAGTTTCATCTTCCTGCTGATAAGAAACAGTGACTCACTACTAAGTCCTGCAAAACTGAGTGAGTCTTTCAAAGCTACATCCACTAGGCTTATCTTGACAGGTCAGGGGAGAAAGTTACATGATCATTTCTATATAATTAATTCTCCTAGAGTGTTAAAAACAAATGCAGGTAAAAAAAAAAAAATTAAAAACAAAACATGTTCTTTCTAAATCTTACTTCTTTAGAAAAGTTGGATGAAAGAAACGAACCTGTTCCTTTCTTTCAGCATGTATTTTAGGTATCAATAGTACAGACATCCAAAATGGGAAAGAATGTATACCGGATGATTGGTGTCTTGCCAATGTGATGCCTGTCTATAAGAAGGGTTGGAAGTAGGGCCTGGGGAACTAGAGGCCTGTCAGCCTGACCTCAGTGTCATGGAAGGATCTGCTTGAGTGCAATCATGTGACATGTAGAACAACCAGGGGATCAGATCTAGTCATCATGGGTTCATGAAAGGCAGGTCCTACTTGACCAACCTCATCTCTATCTATGACCAGGTGACCCATCTGGTGGATTAAGGAAAGGCTGTGGAAGTAGTCTGCCTAGACTCCAGCAAAGCCTTTGACTCTGTCTCTACAGTACTGTCCTGCAGTAGCTGGCAGACCATGGCTTGGATAGGTGTAATTTTCACTGGGTAAAAACTGGCTGGGCAGCCTGGGCTAGACAGTGGTGGTGAATGGAGTTAAATTCATTTGGCAACCAGTCACTAGTGGTGTTCTTCAGGGGTCAGTATTAAGGCTGTCCTGTTTAGTAACTTGAGGCTGCACCTCAAGTACATTGTTTAGTTTTGGGCCCCTCACTACAAGAAAGACATCAAGGCCCTGAAGTGTGTCCAGAAAAGCTGAAAGCTGGCAACAAAGCTGATGAAGAGTCTGGAGCACAAGTCTTAAGAGAAGTGGCTGAGAGAACTGAGATTGTTTAGTATGGAGAAGAGGAGGCTCTGGGGAGGCCTTATCACCCTCTACAATTATCTAAATGTGGGTTGTGGAGAGGTGGGGATCGACCTCTTCTGGGTTAACAGTGACAGGATGTTACATAATGGCCTTAAGTTGTGCCAGGAGAATATTAGGAACAATTTATTCTCCAGAAGACTAGTGATGCATTGGAACAGGCTGCCCAGGGAGGTGATGGAGTCACTGTTCCTGGAGGCTTTCAAGAAAGGAGTAGATGTGGCACTGAGGGACATGATTCAGTGAGTATGGTGGTGATGGGTTGACAGTTGGACTAGATGATTTTGTAGATCTTTTCCAACCTTAATTATTCTATGATTATTTCATCTTTTAGCTTCAATTTTCCAGCAAGTATGCAAATGCTTTATTCCAGGTATGTCTAACACGATGGCTGCATAAGCCCCAGGAGAGAACAGGTTTCAAGACTGAAAAAAAATATATCAATTTTTGTGTATATTTGCAACTACATTCTCAGTCTACAAGTACTTTACCCACAAATTTTCAAATGGAATGTATAGAGTTGCAATCAGATATTCAACTCAAAAACTTGATCATGTCTTTTTATTAGACTTCTGTAAGGCCTGTCTTACCAGAGAGAAATATCTCTCACTTCACAATCACACCTTATACATTTCACCACTTATTGGCAGTATATACATTTCTGAACAACTATTCTCAAGGATGAAGTGCAAGAAGAGCAAAATTTCATCAAAATATCACTGATGAGCACCTTGAAAACACAGTAAGAATTGCAAACACTTCCATCAAACTAGACATTGATGCATTAGTTTCACAAAAACAAAGTCAAATACCCAACTAGTTTCATGCTTTGTTGCTCTTTTTTGTTTCAGTAAAAAAGAAAATATTAAAAAAACACCTATTTTTTTGTTACCCATTTGCATTAACTATATTATATATTTTATATGCAGCCCAAGATCATTCCTCTTCATTCAGGCCCAGGGAAGATAAAAGGTTGGGCACCCATGCTTTATTCTGTTCTTTGAAGCTGTCACTTGCTCATAAATTATGAGTTCCTCCAATAGCTGAGGACATTCCTATAGGCTAGGAAGTGTGAGCTATTGATTACAATTATACTTTTTCATCATGTAATTTCATAATGCTCAACATACCTTGAGGAAAGAATTTTTGGGGTCCAGTATTCATGAAACAACAACAAAAAAAGACAGCCTTGTTTCAAGTTTTCTAGAACTTTTCCCTTAAGTCACCTCCACTTTTGATCCTAAAAGACAAAATCATTTTTGGTGTGCTGTTGCATATCTAAGAAGTTTGCAAGAAACATAATCCTCTGTGTTTCTGTCTTGTTTCATATCTATGTACACAGCTGTTAAAATGGGTGAAAAAACACACCCATGTACATACACACGAGAATGCAAAGACACACACCAGTATGGGTTATATGCATGGAAAATAATCATCTAACGTTCAAGATGTTGTATGGGATTGTGTCTATGTTGTGCTTGCTGGCAGCTGGTGCAAGTTGCAGAGACAGTCTTTACTGATGACACTGTCTATCCTCTCCTGGAAGTAGAGAGGACAGCAGAGCCTGACCTGAGACCCTGGGAACTTCTCAGGTTTCTGGATCAGTAAGACAAAACACAGCATAATCTTTCAGAGCCACATAATAATTTCCTCTTTTGAACATCTCTCAAGCTCTCATTTCTTTGCTTTGTGTTCCAAACCACATTTACCAGGTTTCACTCTCCTTCTGAAAGATAGTTCCACAAGATGTAGATGTTGATCTCGAAAAGCAACTCTCCCTGGATACCTCTTCTGGTTTCCCTGGCTGTCACCTGCATCCCATCCATCCCATGGCCCCTGATGGCCCTGCTTCTGGTGCTGCCACATCTTCACACCAGGCTTGGCCAGAGGATCTCAGCAACTCTTCCATACAGCATGCTGCACTGGCCACATTGGTTTCACACAGAAGTTGAGGAAAATCTGTGGGTGACTCATGAAAAAACACCAAAAACAACAACAAACAACAACAAATACTGCAGTGAGCATTTCTCATCTTTTCTTCTTCCTCATTGCCAGAAGTAGCTAAAACCAAAAAGGCCCAGCCATTTAGAGTAGCTCTGCTGCAGCAGGACTGTCCCATTAGCAGCCCATGGTGGGTGACTCACTCTCTCACAGGCCATTCTAACTTCACTCTCCAAGGAGAGAAAAACAGCCTGGTGATATGTCAGTCTTACTGGCACATTCCTGAGTATTAAAGATATCTGTGGTTAAAAATATATATAAATAAATTATTAAAAAAATAAAAAAGAAAAATTAAGAAGAGAAGGAAAGAATCTGAAGCAATATTCAGAAGCCTGTTTTCCAATTAGTACAAAATCTGAGGAAGACTTGTCAGAGTTATGTTTGAAATTTTCATTTGATGTATCAGAAATCATGAGGGTTCATTTGGAGACAGCAGTGTTTGAACACTGCCTGATGAAAAATAGTCTGAAATCAACCAATACATATACGTGAGTCAAATTTCCTTCCTTCCTTCCTTCCTTCCTTCCTTCCTTCCTTCCTTCCTTCCTTCCTTCCTTCCTTCCTTCCTTCCT
>JANHGO010004446.1:0-24963 GCA_024606505.1 Aquila spilogaster | reverse complement strand
AACAACTTCATCAATAAAAGGTCTTTCTTTTTTTTTTTTTTTTTTTTTTCCAGATTTACCTTCTTCGTGTTTGGAATATCAGTTTTCAGTTGGGATATAATTTTCCTTTTCACTTTTTTTTTTGCTTTTTTCTTCCTTCCTTGTGCATTCCTTGTGGTGTTTCAGATGAAGTTAATAGTGATGAAAATGTGCCCACTAGGTAGAAAAGCCCCAGGAATGAACAGAGGAATGAAGGGGATTCCTTTGGTGAAGACGAGTGAAATAAACAGATTGTAGGGCACATACTTCACTACTTCTGAGTAATTAGTTGGACTGTGATTCGTCTGGCTCAGAAATTGAGCTTAATGTCTTTGAATTGCTTAAGTCTTACAATGAGTATTAAAATCATATAGCAGCTTTGAGCTGGTCAAGTGCGCAGCCATTCATTCTGAACCCACTTACCACCACCAGATTTACTCCCCGGTCTTCCACTGCAGCATCTCAGGTAGCACCCTTCCTTTATCTGTCAGCCACACTTCTGCCAAGCAAGGCGATGCACAGAAATAAAAGAAAGGAAATAGAATTTTGCATCAATATGACGCACTGTTCCATGAAGATTGCTCAGAAATGTCACAGTTTATGAAAAGATCGTGGATCTGTCTTGATTATTATTGATAATATGGAAAAGACTAAAGGGAATAATAGAAAGGTAGAGCAAAAGAAAGACTCAGTTCAGAAGCCAGCATAAAGAATGAATGATCCATCTTTGTATCCCACCTGCCAATGCAATTTGCAGCAGTCATGTCACAGCCACACCACAGTATCTGGAGCAGTACTAGCTGACGCCAGTTAGCTAAACATGAAGGCTTTTCTCTTCCTGAATTCTTGGTCATGCTTATGGCTGCTGTATAGCTCTCACTCCTGCAAACTGAGATATGACAGCCAAAAAAAGGGCTATGGATGAATTTTAATTTTCTGTGTAAAGTCTCAGCTAATTCTTCAGCTGTCACATGGGACTTGAGTGATACATAGAACTTTCAGTGGCTCTCTGCAAAGAACAAATATCACTTTTTGGTACTGTATAGTTTACTGTGGCTGATTTTGCCATTCATCTGAGAAGTCAGTAACAGAACTGTCAATAATGGAACTATTAATATCAGAATGAAATAAATATGAAATAAATATGAAAACACAAGAAAAAATATCAGGAAACAAGGTCAAGGGAGTTATGTGTGTTAATTGCTATGGAACACTGTGGCTATGATTTTGTGCAAATGGCCAAAAAAGGAAGAAAAGACTTGCTTCAGCATAAGGTGAAGATGGGAAGAGTGCTGGAGCCTTAAAATACGCAGATAAGTAAAAGGCAAAATTCATGAGTTTTATCTAAAGCACGTACAGGGGCAAGAAAAAATATGAGTCAACAGTTATGTGCATTAAGCACTCCACATAAAGACGCATGTATTTCTTACATTCCTATAATAACCTAATACTGCCAAAAGGTTTCAGAACTAGTCTGTATATATTTACTTCCTTACTCATAAGTAAGTCATTTTCTCCTTTCCTTTATTATCTCATTCCAGCTTATCAACATCCTCTCTTTTTTTGGATGTCAAAAAGAGAAAGAAGTATTTCCAGAGTTCCTTCTGTATACAGTCTCTTCAAAAAAACATACTCTTTCATCTCCTTGGATAATTGCTAGGTTTGTTGCGTAAGTGGGATCCTGTAACAGCAAACAAGTCATCCCTACCTCAGTCTGGTCTACTTAACAGACCAGCACCCAGCTGCCAAGGAGGTGCAGGCAGGAGAAGCACTCCATTTTCCAGCCTCCTGCTCTCTGGGAGAAGAAACCATTGAAGTAAGCAGGAACAAATGTGTATGTGCTTCGAGGTGCAGTTCACAGCCCATTGCTTTGCTGTCCCTGTCTAGCACTGGAGCAGTTAAAGGATTGGAACCCCTCAAAGCAATCAAGTAGCAGAAGACATTGTTAAGTTTCTTTTAAAGATGTAATTGAAGACAGAGTGGGTTTGGATGCCAGGTGAAACACAATTCATGCAGGAAAGGAACTACTTATCCCACTAAATGTCATGTTATTCTGGCCCATGAAGGACACCACTTATTGACTTAACAAAATAGCAGGAAAACAATGGGTTAGGAGCAAGACGGAGCATGATGGGAAAAGCAGAAGAGATTAAATAGAACGAGAAAGCACAACTGATCTCTCTGAAGTCTTCTGCCACTTAACATGAGGTACTCAAACTGATGGATTGAGCACAGTGTCACAATGGCTAATGCTAATGGCCATTCCTCTATCTGTAGCTACTGCAGTAATCCAAGTTTTGACACTGTGGCCTTCTTTCCTTCTTGTTCTACCCCAGCCAAAGCCCAGGCAGGGACAGGATGTTCCTGCAAATCCACAGGGTGCAAAGAAGCAGATGGGGACAGGCCTGTTCCTCCTCAGTTCCTGATATGCTCAGTTACCACATCCTCTCCTGTGCTTTGCTTTGTGCTGTTAGAATTCCTGCAGGCAAGGAAGAGACAATTGCTTGTAACACCAGCACAGCATGTGAGCTCTGATCTTTGTCTTTATTTCCAATCCAGCTACCTGAGTCATAGAATACGTGTTAATTCTCAAAGCAATTATATATTCAACTGCTTCAAAAGTAACACTTTTGAAAATTAAATCTTCCATTTCTTCCATCAGTTCAGTTCTGCAGTATCTCTTTAGATTTTTTAAATATTCTTATTACTGTTCAAACCAAGACAACATATTTACCATCATGAGGAGGTGGAAGACTGACAGAGACACTCACACAAAGGCTATTCCCCATGCTTGCATGATTGCATCCTCCCTGAACTAAGAGCTGGATTTCTTGCTTTTGCCAGATCTTTCTCAGTGTAAGGTTATACAAAGTAGTATACGCTAACCTGTTGGAGCAGTTTTCATGAGGAAAGCCCGTACTGAATACCATGGCATGCTTTCTGCCGCAATTACCCAGCTGGTGCTGTTACCACATCTCTGCAGACTCTTGGTGACACTAACAGCATGGTAAATCCAACGGAATTACCTTAGTTTCTGATGTATTAGAAAGACGGCAGTTTTGCAGCCTAAGCTCACTCCTTTTGTACACTTTAAGTCAGCTTCTTCTATTTTATTCTGGGATATGGAACAGAAGGGAGAATACCAGATGATTTGCCAAATGGAGAGGAATTAAACTGTGCCAAGTGCTATCTGGAGTTTACTCACTGACACATACGCCCATTTCACAAACTGTCTTGCGGCAATATTTTTCCACTAAACCTAAAAGTGGTGCGAGAGGTGTTATTGTGCATTTCTTCATGGATTACAAGCTTCCTATGCACTCAGATGCCATTATATTGGTAATATGTGCCCTGCTGTTTTGAAATGTGCACTGATGTGTCAGAATCTGGATGACATATATCAGTAATGAAAGTGTTAATGCCTCAGATACAATAAAGCTTCAGGAAAAATAGCACCCTCAGCAACTCAAGCTTATTCCTTGGGAGGCAGATAACAGTTTTCTGATCATTTTGACTAAATTCCTCTGAGTTCCTTTACAGTTCTGCTGATTTTTTTTACACCACACCTCAGCAGCAGCTGTTCACATGTAGTGGTCACCCCTCTGTCCTGCAAATGAAGAGCATTTGCAGGTCCATAAGTATATTAGAGATGGCTGGGCTTTCAAAGCTGGACTTGTTCAAATGCATAGTTTACCTTGTAATTGACTGTCAGTTTGATTTACAATGGCAGTTGTGATGGGTTTGGAGACTTCAATCCAAAATGATCTCTGAAATAAATGAAGGGAAAAGTCAGCCCAGTGAGGCAACTCGATTCGTTAATATCATCAAAGAACAGGAAACAATTTAGGCAACACATCAGCCCCAAACAAAAAGCACTCAGGACAGAAGCAGCCCAGAGAGAGGCAGTTTATAAAACAAATCACAACAGCTGTAAAAATTACAGAAGCGGATGGAGAAAGGAAGGTCAGAAAGGGGAAATAAAAAATCTGTCTTTTCAAAAGTGAGGCGAGGAATGAGCAACAACGTTTAAGTTCTGAACATTCTGACTTCTCAAATGCCGTATGTCATTTGTGGAAAGAGCTCCATTTAAAAAAATGACAATAAATTATACGTTATGGGCTTGGATTGGTGCACTGCAAATCTTCCAGTCAACCACAGTTTGCCTCAGAAAAATTGCGCCTTACAATTTAATTTTTGTAAAATGCCCGTAACTCTGCTTGTACATTAGGAATAGAGGTGAAGGAGAAGGACAGAAAACGCTAATGAAGAGTTCCAAGTTCCTTCACTGTTCTCTGGAACAACAGCCCTGAAGAACAATTTCTCCGTCTCAGATCCCACAGTAATACCTTGCCTGATACTTCTGTGTGGAAGCAACCTTTCTTTATGTAGGCAGCTAAGGAGCGTTTTCACATTGGTCTACGAGAAGGTAAGAAGCCTGAAATGAAGTGATTTTCGCAAGAGGAGCTGGGTTATTTCCAAATGCTTTTCTGTAAGACTACAAGAACTTGGTAAGTCAAACAATTAGCCACATCAGCAAGCAGCTGGCTGGAAATAATACTTCCTGCATGCCAGTTTTGAACTTGACATTGCAAAGTGCAAGTGCTGTGGTTTGTGTTTAGATGTACCAATCCTGTCTGTCAGGAAGATTCATCTCTTTAGTAGCTAGAGCACACACAGACAAACATTTGCTTTCAAATCGTGAGTTTCTCCAAAGTGAGCTACTGAATAACAGGGTCACCTCCATCCTCCTGCCACCAAAGAATGAGGACTTTTGAATGCTTGATTCCAGTCAGCAAGGGGACCTCATACACGTGCCCCACGTACAGGGCAAAGTCTCATTTCTAGTGCTCCAGTTTGTATCTTTTCTGCATACCAACAGCACTCTTCTCTCATCTTGAGAAGGATTAATTATTTCTGGCTTTAAAACCCTTCATCTTCTTTCTGTTTACTCAACTGAGTTGGAAAATTATGTCCATATTGTTTACAGTGACAATGTTTACATATAAGTTCTTTTTTCAGCTAAAAGGAGTATATTTTTTAAAGAAAAACATTCTGTTCCAATTGCTGTTGAAAAATATTTTACCTTACAAAATCAGAAGTAAACATAAACCAAAAATTCTGTGAAAATGTGTTTCAAGTAAACCGAAATACAAAAAACAGATGGTGCTTTGCATCAGTCTTAATTCCTTCTTTACTTCAATTTCATTCCTGTTTCCCTCATTTCCAGAGAGCTTCGTACAAGTTCATTCAAGTGCATGACCATTCTATTTCCATGGCTGCCTATCTTCTTGGCTTCATTAAAATTCTCTTACCTTTGCACTCATTTGCACCTCCTATTCTTGTTTTGATGTCTCTGTGCCAAACTACAGCGAGTGCCTTTTAGTACAGATAAAAAACAATGATGTTCCCAGCCTTAAGGTTCTATTACAGTTTCTCCAATTTATATGAGCTATGGCTATGTTCCCTGTAATACAAAACCAGATCCGTTAACTAGATATTTTCTTATGATGCCCTTGACCTAACTCATTGAATTTGGTCTTTAGATATTATCACTTACCTGGCAAAAAACTACGGGATCTCACTAAAATTCCTTTCTTTTACCCTTCTTCCCAGAAGAGAATGTAGGACAGTCATATTAATTAAAAGATAGATGGATCCCGAAGTCCCAATAACGTACCCCATGAGGAACATGCTCATAAAATTCCATCCGTTCACATTCTTCAGGAACTGGGTTATTTTTTCAGCTGCCTGTAGCCCTCTTGGGATTGTTAGCTGGGGACTGTCTCTGAGGGAATGGAGGAACTGCTGCAGCTGCATAATGCTACTGAGACAAATCTGTTAGCGCATTTCCATACATGAATTACTTTATTAAAGTCCTTTAAACAGAGCTGGGGAGGCTGAGGTTCAAAACCTCCTGAGTGGTTCAAAAAAGCACTAAAATGAATATGGGATGTGACAACAGTGATCTTCAGGGCACTATTACAGAAAGGAACAATGAAAAGATTCAAGAATAGTACTTTGGGATGGTAAAGAAACAAAGAAAAAAGTATAAAGGAAAAGAATAGGAGAGAAGATGTGGCTAAAATGGAAGTTTCTAAAAATACTAGGAATCTTTGGAGACAATCTGAAGTGAGCATACATCAAACATGGCATCATCGGTGTGTAGGGATCAGGGGGCTGACTTACATTAGATTTAAATATAAGGAAGTAGATGCTCCCTCCATAGCAGTTGTTCTCTGGAATCCAAAGAAAATCAAGAGAAGGGGAAAAAAAGAACGAGAAAGGATAAAGCATAAAATACCTACAGTTCCCTGAAAAGATGAGATGCAATGAGACAAAGCCACTCTAGGAAAGCTTTCTTTACAGGTTTCTGAAAAGTCACTGCTTTTTAACACAGAACTCTGCTCCCCAGGAAACTCCACTACTCAGGTCTGTCAAACCTGCAGCCTGGCTGGCAAAGTGCAGCTGCCTAGAAAGTAAGTTTCACTCTGATGCTGAAAGAAGGGACAGTGTTCCTACTTTAACCGTGCTCTGTTCAAAAAATGCAAAGACAATGTCCTAGACTGAGGAAAGCTCCTGTGAAAGAGTGAAGGATTTCAAAGGGACGCACAGGAAGTGTAAGAAGGAATGGGTGGCCAAAGCCTGCTCTCCACAGAGTACTGGAAGCCTTTGAAAAAAACTTGGAAAGAACACTCACCACATTCAGTAACATTTTTACTCCGAGATCTGCACAGGGAAAATCAACCTTTAAGTTCCTTGCCTCCTTTGGATCTATCTGCTTCCTGATTACTGCATCTACTTTGTTACTTCTGCTGAAAAGAAGATGAAAAGAGAGATACAAATGAAAGTATGTGCTCAACAGAAGGCTCTCTTGGATGTAAAGGAGGGAGAACTGAGGGCCATGGACTAGTTCAGTGCTCGGGAACAAAACCAAAGTTATGTCATTGGCATCTAAATGAACATTCCTTATTCTGCTGCCATAACTGAGAGCAGAATCCAGCTTCAGCCAGTGATGGCCAAAGTATCTTCTGTTGTAAATGTGTGTGCCAGTTCTGGGCACATCCAGAATCACTGAACAGGGTCTGCACTGTGATTTCTGTTTGTGGGGGCAGAAAACAAAAATAATCTGAGGTTTCTGAAGCATCAGTGTTTATATACTGTCTCTACAGGAGTCGTTGCTCTCCAGCTGTGGTCAGATATTCTCTTTTATAATAAATGTAAATAGAAGTGATCCAGCAGCCTGCTTTTTCACCTTCCGCTCATCTTTCCTTCTACTCATCTATGTGAAGTACAGTAGGAAATCTAAAAGAAGAGGGAAATTCTAGAAACAGAGTAACAGAGTGAATTCCTCCTGAAGTGGTTTGAAAGTACAAACAAGGAGAGCATGCAAGTAATAAATGCTCCAGGGCAAATAATAAGTGCCCTAAGACTCTACCTCCAGCAAGGGAGGGAACGTGGCCAGGTTGTGCTGGATGCTGTAAAGCCGAGCCTGACTCACTCTTTATTGCCAGAGGGGATTTGCAGTCGCGACCACGGGGCTCCCCAACCAGATGTCCCCAAGCACAGCTCTCACCCTGTCAGCATGTGCATGCTGCTCCACTGCCTTGTTGTCTCTGCAGGAGGATTTCTGCAACATATGGGAGCATCTCCGAGTAGGGAGCTGCTGGAGAGAGCAGGGCAGAGGGGTTTGTATCTGACAGTCTGAAACAATTCACCAGGTGTTAGTCTGACTTCAGGGATACCACAAGCTTTTTTTTTATTCTTTTTTTTTTTTTTTTTAATTTATTTATTTTATTCCTCTTACAAAAGAGAGTGGAACTTATTCAGCTCTTATGACCCAAAAGTAAGCAGTCAGCATTCTGGAATGATGCAAGAAAACCTGCCTGAACTGAGAGCTGAGACCACGTCCTCTGCTCTGGTACTTACAGGTTCTCTGAAAGTAACAGCTGTGTTTCACCAAGGGCCTGTAAAAGCCCTTTTAGCTAATGTGAGGCTTAAAAGATTAAGTTGTCAGTTAAAAGAAACATTGCTGAGAACAGACTGTGATTCTCCTGATGCAGCAGTACTCACTCAATGTGCCTGAAAGTGCTTATAAATTTCATCACTCAGCACCTACGTGGATGACAAATGGAGATAGACAGATTGGTGACAGCAGAGGTGGAGGGTGCAGTATTTTCCTTCGGTTTTTGCTCCTTAGTGAAACAAATGGCAGCCAAATAACACGCTCCAGACTCCCCCTTCTCTGCAAGGTAATGGCAGCTACAGGATGTACTTATTCCTTAGCTCAATGGCTTGAAATGTAACTCAAGGTTGGCTGGTATTTTTCACATGGAATGGGGCTAGAAAATATAGTTGGAAGGCTTGGTGACTGCCTGAGCCTGATCACTCATTTCTGTGATTTCAGCTGAGAGCTAAGCGTGAAATTTTGCATACAAAATTATGTTCTAGAAATAATGCAATACAAGTGACTGTAGAGCTTTTAAAGAAGCAGAAGGCAATGAAACCCTAGTACTCACCTGTGGGAGTATTACAAGTAGTTCTCTTAATTAAGTTGTATTATTGACCACTTTTTCCAGTATATTAATTTTGCACTGGTAAAACATAACAGAGCAAGATTCTTGGAACGCTAAAGTCCTCTAACCAGAGAATAAATACGGAATATGCAGCAGCAACATGATCTCTCCATCCTTCGCTATTATTGTTTTCTTATTTTCTTTGGTGCCAAGAAGCTGCAAAACAGCCTCTATCCTTTCTTTGGGCTATATATATCCTCAATGGATTCTTCGGGTGCAGAGTGGGAAATGCCAGGCTTGCTCCTCCCTTTAGGTTGCTTCTCTTTAATGCACTGTTTTTAACCCATGGTCCACCTGCGCTGGCCTGTTGTCTATATCCTCTTCATTCTCTGTGTCAAAAGCACTTGCTATAGGTGCCCAAAATAGGTCCGTTTGTCTTTTCTCCTACTCTTAATGGTTGTGTTCTTCCAGCTTCTTCCTCTGTATCTATGCATCTGTTATCATTGACCCTGTCACTTTCTACATTTCATTCACTGCGAGCACATTCATCATATAGTTATGGCAATTGTGTCTCTTCATATTCAGCAGCTGTATCTCATCCCAGCAATGTCTTCATTCTGCAATCTGCATCTACGAAAACACAATAGTAAGGGACAATAGTAAAAAATTTGTTGCTGTCTGTAATGGATCTCATTTTCTGTCCTTCATTGGGTTTTCTGCTCCTGAAGAAATTATTTTCTTTGCCTACTTGGAAGATAAAACTTTGCTATTTTTTATGGTGCTCTTTTGCTCATCTCGGTAATGGTCTGTTGTTATTTCCCAGAAGGGAGCCCCAGGTGGGACCTAGGCCTGAGACATCAGCTGTTTAAACAAGTGGAACGGCTGTCATTAATCTTTGCTTCTGGAGCTCATAACAGGAAAATGGAGCAAGCAGGGAATTGGTTCTCAATAAAAGAAGCGTCCTTCAGCCTTGCACAGTTTCATGTCCAGCCACTAATCAATATATATTGTTCCCATAGATCACAGCAGCAGCAGGTGAGAAATTGCTTGGACTAGAGGCTTGTGTATAGTGGACATGTGAGGATTTCCCATGCACACTGCAGACAAATCAATCTTGTAGAATAAGACTCAGAAGAAGTGTCAGGAAAAGGCAAGAGATGATACCAAGGATATTTGGGAACAGACCCCTTGGGGGAAATATTAAAACAAGAAGAAAGCCTTGCTCTTCTCATAAGAGTTCTCTTGTACTGCAAAAATCAATACAAATATGTTAGAAGATAAATCTTTGCAAAACTATTGGTAGCTCAGAGCTAACTGAAAAGCGTCACATGGCTGCACAGCAGGACCTCTTTGTATCAAAGACTTTCTGACTGGTACCTCCAACAGCTGCACCCTCAGGTCCACAAGGCATATCTCAAACGGCTCCTTGCTCTGACCAGCTCACCCCTGTCCCCTATTCCTCTCTCCACAGACTCTCTCTTTTCTACAGCAAGGCTATATTCATCAGGAAAAAGTGATTCTACTTGCTCAGGACAGTTCCTGAGTGCTATGAGCTGATCCAGCTTTCTTTTCGCACTCATAAACTAAAGCAGTTGTTGAAAGTACAATTTACAACAGCCTATGAGAGCAGCCCTGAGATCCAAAAGGCCCATAGTGCTTAGAGATTGGAACGCAATCTTCGGGATACTGCCCCCTGAGTCCACAGAGCTGGATTTGGTGTGGCTGAAGCAGTTCCCATCATACTCCTGGCCCTTTTTTAACAGAAACCAATTCTCTAGAGTTTGTGTACTACATTTCCTGTTAGAGACTTTGGCTGAAAAAACAAAAAACAAACAAACAACCAAAAAATACCTGCATCATTTGATTGGACTGAATTGCTGATCTAACTCTGTGCAATGAATGAGATGCTATTTCAGGGCCCATGGTCTGCTGCTGGACAGTAGCACAAGTCAGAGCTAGCATGCACTGAACTGAGCATCCCTGCAGGAAGAGTGTTATGGGCCTCATGGCTGTCTTTTCTGTACAGAAGAGAGGACACCTTAAAGTGGGCCATGATGGAGAAGAGAGGTTTTAATGGCTAAAAATGTACCCAGTGGGTAACACAGCCCCTGTGATTTTCTTCAGCTGTTGCACAGGAGAGGTTAAGGCAACAGGCATTTCAATTCCCAGAAGGAAGAAAGCATTTCTGATTATTTTACCAAGACAAATAGTGCAGAGGAATCAGTTCTGAGAGACAAGAATTGATCCTGAACGACTGACTGGGTAAATTTTCAGTACAATTCAATTCATATGCTCATTTGGTACTTTCTATTTTTTCCTCATAAGCAGGTGGTAGGCAGCACAGAGAGCGGCAAGTTCCTTTTCATGACTGACGATTTAGACTCTTCAATTAAAAGTGTGTTAGCAGGTTTCAGTATATCTCTGTGATGAGGAAGATGGAAGAGTTGTGTGTGTAAGAAGAAAGTCTTATTTTCTGTGTGCATTAACACCTCCACTCCTGTTTTAATTCTGTCATCATTTGACAAGGGGTAAGGCACCACAGCATGCTGGGGAGCAAGGACTAAGCCATCCTTTCTCCTCTGCTTTTGAACACTTTCTAGTAAGCACTGAAAGCAGGGTCCCCGGACTGCTGGGTTGCTGAAGCAAACCTGACCTCTGACAGTGGTTTTGAAGAAGACATTTCACCTTTTTTTGCTGAATGATGTGCAGTGAATAGTCAGATATAGAATCATAGAATCATTAAGGCTGGAGAAGACCACTAAGATCATCTGGTCCAACCACCAACCCATCCCCACTATGCCCACTAACCATGTCCCTCGGTGCCACATGTCATTGTCACGTGTCACTCATTGCCATTATCCTTAATGTAACTGAACTTGTTTATTCTGTAGATGGTAAACGGTAACACGACCTCAGCTCATGTTTTTAATCAGATTTGTTATCTTTGATACTGAGATATTTCTACTGCCCTCTAAGGAATGAAATTTATATTGATTCATTTTATAAATGGCCGTTATATTACGGTCATGATTGCTGAGTGATTGTAAGCAAGTTTTTTCTTTTGTTTTCTCTAATTTATTTTAAATTACTCTAAGGAGCATCTCATTGAACGGCTGATATTTTCACTGCCTGAACAGTCCTGGGATGAAAAATGCCTGTTGTCTGCTGACTGGGAGAAAAGCAGACTTTTATAACTACGTTGGTATCAGCTGTACTCTGAGCTGGGAATTCACTGACAGTTATTTGCCAGATACTGAAACAACATTGTAAATTGGCTTGGTTCCAGTTCTGCTTTGGAAGGAGTGCATAAACAGTTCAAATCATTCAAACATACGCATTCCAGAGAGCTAGTTTTGTTGGAAATTGGGGATACAGAGCCATGTTGTTGCATCTGTACGGCTTCTGGACTACAGGTGTTATTTCAGTTAGCTGTCATGTCCTGTTAATTTAAGGGATGTTCCTACAAAACTGCCTCTCACTATCTAAATCTGAGTTATTCTCCGAAGGTTCCTCTCCTTCTTTCCCTTGGTTATAGATATCTTGGTATATCTCAGTTCCCGGTAAAGGTACCTGGCTTACACACTTTGCTCTAGACAGAATGCAGCCAGTTGTGTGCAGCCCCTCCTTCATTAAGAGCCAGGGAAGGTGCTACAACCCTGATGAAGTCAAAGAGATTAAAATTACAGTTTTTTAGTGAGATTGCTAAAGTGTACAGCCTACACCAGGCTGGATCCACAGTTTGATAAGCTGAAAAAATTCCCATTTTAACAAACATCACTGGACCAGAAGTGGCTTGACCGTCCCAATATTAACTTTAAATGTAGTTAGACAACCAATGCAGTGAGCAGTCCTTTGTACAGACTTCCGTGGTATTTGGGGTTGGAAGATATTTCAGTCAACGCTGGCTATTGTGGAGTATAAAGCACACCATTGCAGCATCTCCACCAACTCATGGGCCCTTGCAGGTGATGGATTGCTTCCCTGTAAGGTTTCTTATGGCCACAAGCTGTGTTATAGGTTGATAAGCCTGGCCTTTCCCTCTTTTGCAATCTGCACTGGCTTAGATCTGAAATGCACATGCCCAGGCCTTCCTTGAATTTCCCTTTATGGTAGCAATGATAAAACCTGAGTCGTTTATCAAGGATGTAGCATTAAATTATTTTGACAGAGCTAAGATTACTTGCCCAGAGTGTCAGTCAGGAAGAAGAAAAAAGACAGCATGAGAAGTACACCAGTAAGGCAGCCGAAGCTGGGGTCCAGGGAAGTGACTTTAGAGGTGGAAAAGCAGCAGCCGGGGCACAGAGCTTCTTAGAAGAGGCAAACCTAGTAGCATCTGCAAATACTATTCATTGAATCCTGAAAGAGTCTGAGTCCCTGCCCTTTGAATATCTATGAATGCTGAAGATAAGCAAGACATGAGCAGTGGTAATTAGCATCTCCCTATCTTTTGTATACTGTCACTGATTTCCCAGTACCATGGTACGTGCACCCTAATACATTACTGTTTAACAATGACCAAATCAACTCTTATCTGGATTTCCATATGTTTGTTATAAATATTCATGTATTTAGTTTCGCAGCACAGCTATTTATTATTCCCATGTTGTAAATAAGGACCTTTCAGCCAAAAGACTATCATTTCTGTGTGTGGCTCCAATGTACACTTTTTAAATGGAAATATGTCTTAAAGGAACATATAGTCATAGAATGGCTTGAGTTGGAAGGAACCTTAAAGGTCATCTAGCCCTGTCGTGAGCAGGGTTGCCACCCACTGGATCAGGCTGCCCCAGAGCCCCATCCAACCTAGCCTTGAACACCACCAGGGATGGGGGTACCCACAACTTTGCTGGGCAGCCTGTGCCAGTGCCTCACTACCCTCACAGTAAATAATTTCTTCCTTATATCTAATCTAGATCTACCCTCGTCTAGTTTAAAGCCATTGCCTCTTGTTCTATCACTACATGCCCTTGTAAGAAGTCCCTCTCCAGCTTTCCTTTAGGTCCCGTTTATGTACTGGAAGGCTGCAATGACATCTCATTGGAGCCTTCTCTTCGCCAGGCTGAACAACACCAGCTCCAACTCCTTCAGCATAACAAGTAGCAAGTGAAAAAGTTCTGATTAATGTGTCAGGTTAAAGCTCTATCTGCATAAATTCATTAAATATTAAAAAAAAAAATGGGGGCTGGGACATATGTTTGGGTTTTAATACAAATAACCTCACAAAATGGAGAGTGCTTTCTTCAGTTGTGGATAGATAAAGGGGTGGAACTAAAGGGTTGTGCATGCTTTCTACCTATACTCAAAGCTGGAAATTTGGTTCATAGCACTGCCATTAGAAAAATTACTTATTAGTTTTGTCATTAATTCTGGTTCTTTTTAATGCATTAGCACAGGGTCTGTAAGAGCTATGGGAACAGAAACATTGGAAGCTACTTCTCACACATCAGTGAAATAATAAAACACTGTGAACTAAAAGAGGAACATGAGCTTAAAAGAACAAATTGCATCTGGAAATTTTATTTATGTATCAAAACTAATTATTGTAAGTTCCATCTCGGTAGCACTTGAGGATTTCATTACAAGATCTAATTGGACTTATATGTACTATAAAAGGTTTTTATCTTTTAATTGGTAGCAGAGATCAAAGCAAAGAGAACGAGAGACAAACTTGGTATTTGTTCCAAAAACTCATCTTCTGGCTTCATTTGCATTTACATGGTTCTTTGGATCTGCTCACAGCACAGGCTTGTATTAGCATGCCAAGAGAGAATCTGCTACTGGTCCTCCAGTTCAGTGCTTCAGAAATTTGTCAGAGTCATTCAGCCAGTCAGATCTTAATTACCAAAGGATGTTGCTTCAAGTCCTCCTCAAGCCTGCCTGGAACATGTTTGGTAAAAAGACAAGTAGCAGCTGCTGTGCTATTTTAATGCACTGTTCATGATGGAGATGCCAGCCTACTTTCCCAAGGGTGAATGAGTCCTTGGAACAGCTCATCTGAATTAGGTTTGTGGGTCTGGACCAGAGCTCTTTTAACCCTCACCCAACCTGGCAGCATGAAGAATTTTTTGATTCTACCTTAAATGTAGCCAAGCTGAAAACTCCTTCAGAACCTATAGATGTTGAGAATGAAAATGACTAAATTCTGCCTGCACTGTCCAGTGCTGTTGTGTGCACTGACCTTCACTAATGCTGGCCCATCTAACACCAAAACCAGAAGCACTCTTGCTCTTCAGCTTGGATGATGGTGGCTGGATGCTAGCGTTACTGACACACCATACAACAAGATAAAGCAGTGAGAAGAGCTGACCTACTCGGTAACATCTCCAAGACTAGAAGTAGTAAGGAAATGGTGGGTCACTTTAGAGCCTCAGGGATGAGACCAGTGAGAGACCAGACATCGGTGACACCAAAATAACTACTCGCAAAATTCAAGCAGCATTCTTCATCTGAGCTCAAGTTAAGCCGGCCAGAGTGCATCACTGGACCTTGCTAATATCCAACATCAAACTGTAAGTGGACACAGCAACAGAGAGGGAAAAAATTACATAAAAGGGTCTTCTGAATGTGGAGCATTCATGCTGGCAGGTTGGGAGGCTGAATGAACAGCTGCCCAAGAGACTGAAGAGTTTGAGTTGTAAATATTACTCAAATGTTCCTGATTTGATTTGTTGCATTTTACCAAACAGTAGGTCTATCCTTTCTTCCTTTAAGCTTCTGTTTTATATGCAAATTCAATGTTTACAAGGGAATTATTGACAGGTGAGGTTTCAGCTGAGAGGTATTTAATCTTCCCAGTTTTTCTGTGTGTTTGAGCCAGTTTTGCACTACAAGTATGAGAAGCCTACAAAGGTACCGGCCACGTAGGCTGGAAGAAACGTGTGTTAGAAGTGTAACATCTCCCTATTAGAAATCACGCATGCTGCCAGTCTGCCTTTCTGGTCTTTGAGCAAAAAAAAAAAAACAGAATAAACGTTTTCTGAATCTGCAAAGAGAAATGACCATCACGTTGCACTTACACCACCAGCAGAAGTAGAGAGGATGCAGGAACAGTATTCTCAGAAGCTACTGACCTCTTTGCTGTCACCTTGCTCTGTCACCCTGTGGTCCTTCACTCTGTTGTATTGAAAAAGGAGATGGCAATACTTATGCACTGATCCCCATGGTGCAGAAAGACTTTACTGACATTGTTCAGTTGCTTTGGGAACCCTCAGAAAAAATGACTCAGGAAAGACAAAAGATGATGCTGACCCAAATGTTACCATCATTTTATCTCTGTGATGATCCTAGGATGTGATTTCCACTGAAAAAGAATCCTGCTACCCATTGTATCTGGGCATCGGAGGAGTATTAAGTAGAGTGTCTCCAAGGAAGCTGTTTCATTTCTTTCTCTCATTCTAGCTCTTTCTCCCTCCTTGAAATGGCCCAATGGTTTCAATAGTAGATCCTTCCCTTTCTTTTCCGGATATTAATTTAAAAGCTCAATCTCCAATTCATTTGTTATAATAAAATAACCAAGAAGTATAAAGCAATCTAATTTTCTTTACTCCACAGAGGCCAACAAAATGATCACTTTGGGGCTTTAACATAATGAAAGAGTTGAAGACTTACCTAGAGCCATGCTGAAGATTCATGTGTTTATGTAGGTTGTGGGTGCTTTATCACACCCTCATCATTACAAAAAATTTCTTATTCTGTGATGAGGAGCTCCATGGCGACTGAAAGCACCAGATCGTGCTTTACGAAAGCACTTGTAAAAGCCAACATCTCCTAGAAAGTATGTGCAGTTCTGTCTCTAAATTAATAGTTCCTCTCAGCTAAAGAGCTACAGAACTGATCATGGTCTGTGATACAGGTATATGTGCATTTGTTCCCAAATTCAATGACAGTGCACTGTACTAGGACATATAAATGGATAAGTCCAAGAAAGGTTGCTGCTTCCCTCTCCTGGTCAGTCTGCCCCAGTGGCAACGCTGGGAAGTAAATCCCATTCTTAACTGGGATTTTTCCTATCTGAGAAAAGTGTATTTTTGAGATACGATCATCCATGCTCAACATTAAATAGTCCATATTAAGAAAACTGCCTGAAAAGCCTCACCTGCAGCTTGTACCTTACAAGATAAAGGGAAAAAACAGGCACAATACACAAAACCACCAGGAAAAAAAAAAAAAAGACTTCATTAGTTCCTTTGCTCTCATAACTACATGTTTATTTACTGTGGTAAATCTCCTGCAAATAAGCTCTTCATTGCATGAAAGTTCTCCTCATTCATAATCCTCTGCCTGGAAAACCTTAATCCTCTGTTTGCACAGGGGTGACTGTACTTTGAAGGGCTAAACCACTGAAAGAGGATACTTCACAGACCAACAGCCCAAAAATGTGTTTGGAGCTTTGGTGTATCAAGATATACATACAAGCTGATATTCCCCTGCCTGGGCAATCATTTTACATCTGTGCAAAATTAACATCAAGCTTCTCCATTCTAATTAGTTGAGTTTCAACACTCTTTATGAGTAAGTTTAAATGACAGCCTAAGCAGCAAGACAACAGAAAATCAAACACTGTGATATGGATATGCCAGCTCAAAATGGATAAGGCAATAATAAAACAGATTAGCATTGTGGCTTTCTTGCCAGGAACCCTAACATAATTTACATACTCTACAGGAATCACAGGAAAATAGATAGGGACATAGGATTGGCAGGGATTGCCTAAGTCATTGAGTCCAGTCCCCTGCTATCACAGGCAACCATGTCATATAATCCCTCTCATAAATCCTTTCACTTGCCAATGAGATGCAGCGAACACAGGAGAGAACACCACAGCTGTTCAGTAGAGCACAGAAAAACCCACAGCCTGTTTACAATACAATATTCAGTTGAAGTCATACAGGGTTTTAATAGGGATGAACGAAAATGTTGGTTTAATTTGTCTCTAACTCCAAAGTTTTCTGGCAGGTGTGAAAGGGCTGCATGTGAGTATCTGCTGCAGGAAAGTCACATTCCTCCATCACATATGAAGAAGGTCTATGAGAAGTGAGATTTGGTTGCAGCACCGGGATGGTATATTCATGGATTTTGAATAATCAAGACTGGCCCAGTATTCCAATTTATATATCAGTTGAGGCATATTCAAGATGACATTTGAGTGGGTTGTCTGCTGGCTCCAGGAAAGCAAATCCAGAAGGACAAATAGACCTGGTCCTTGATTCCTATTTTGTGCTACATATCAGAGATATATCAGATATATATATATCAGAGACAATTCACCTGTGACGTGTAGAGTTCTGAGAAAACCACAGGTTCTCCCCAGAAACTTGGAAGTTTCTGTTCAATTTATGAGTCAGACATTTATTTTTGTCTTGCTTTTTTGCAAGCTACAGATAAATAACCCGATGCCAGCTCATTTGGCTGCCAGAAGGGCCAAATTCAATGGCAAGAGAAAGGGATTATCTAGAATAGCTCACTGAGGCTGATAAAACTAATGAGGAAACAGTCTGTATTGTTCACGTCTATCAAGTGCACATTAAGCAGTTTAACTTTTTGCTGTTTCCTTGTCAGTGGCTGATATTTATGTCTATATCTTAATAGGATAAGTATAGGTCTCTCTTTCAGAGCTTTTCATGCTCCGGGATGTATTCTTAGCCAAAATATGAACAGTAAATAATCAAGACTTTTGAACTTAGATAGTTCCCTGAGCAAAAGAGAGCTGCTATCTGTTTATTCCCTGCAGGAGGCAGTTAATGCCATTCTGAATGACCGAAGAAGAGATGCATAGCTGTGGAGCATCCTCTCATCTGTCATGCCAAGTCTGGACTGAGAAGTGGCTGCTTTGGTCAGCAGTAGGTAAAGGCTAAGAATTCAGCGGTGCCCTGTTGTCATGAATCCAGTGTGGAAAGAGGAGTGAGTAGGTAATGAGAAAAGTTTAGCTAGTCCACAAACGTTGCCATTGAAATGCAACCATTTGAACCATTTTAAAAACACAGAGACAGAACTGAGGTTAACCCCTTCCAATCGAGCCCTTCCAAACTGCCATGAGATAACATGATGGCTGTAAAAATGTTCTAGAGTGAATATCGCACTTTTACTACACATTATGTTCTTTTTCTTACATTGTGTGTAAGATTATATTGTGATTGCAGGTTTCCATTATGAAAGGATATAATTTAAACTACAAAAACAGTTTATTGGGATTCTGTAAAGGACACAGAGAGAAAAGCGGCACTACACCAGGGAGCAAGTGTTTGTTTAGAATATGGTACAGGGAAGATGAGGAAAAGAGAGAAAAATGGCCAATTCATAGAGCTGAGGTACCATTCTTCCAGAGATGTTAACACATATGTGTACATCATGAGCTACTCTGGCCTTTAAGCCTTGGAAAAGAGATGTGAGAAACAAAGAATAAATGTGAGAACTAAATTAAGAGTTAAAGCATTGCCAGAAAATGATAAGCGAATGACTTCTAGTCTGTTGAGCTGCTTTTATAGGGCATATATGCAAATGAAAACAATAGAACTGAATGAAAGTAAGGAAAAAGATGTTTAGGGCTAAATATATCCAGAGGGTTCCAGTAATAGCCTGACTTACCAGGAAAATCCTCTTATACTCACCTTGTTCAAAACACAGAATGTTGATGTTTCTGTGTATCACAGTAATTTGTGGATATTTATTCTCAGTAGACTAAACTTTCTGCAGCGTTCCTGACTACGTACAACAGTTAGATGTTTGTTAGTGGGTTTTTTTGCCATGGGAATGAACTGGACAGAGAGGTAACAGTTCCCTTGCCTTTATCCGTAGACCCAGTCTGGTTGTGCACAGAGACCATGCTCTTTTAAGCAAGGAAACTCAACCATGTACAATATTCCTAACAGAAACACAAAATCTTCACACTGTTGCCACAGTGGATGTAACTAATGAGTGTTCTGTACCTTCCAGGCTGACCAGGTGAGGAGCTGGCAGGCCCTGGTCCTGTGAGTTCCTGAGGGCCCTGGGATGCCGAGACAGATGAGAGTGAGCGTCTCAAAGTGCCCAGAAATGCAAGAGAGAGGGCAAATAAACTAAACTACATAGTACGTATGCACAAGAACAGGACTTCACACACTGGGCAAGAGCGGCACAGCCCTGCCAAGAAATGTCAAGGTTGATATATCTCAATGGCTGCTGGTATTTCCTGAGATTAAGGCTGGGAAGGGATGATTTCTAAGAGCAACAAAAAGAAACAAAATATAAAATGAGGACGAGCACTCAATGCTGCCATACATCGGAGAGTAGAGAGAATTAAAGAATAAGGGATAAAAGAAGCAGTAGCTAATTAAGGAGTGATGTACCTCATGTCTCTCCCTCTGCTAGTTACAGCCACACTGGCAACTAATTTGCTCCTCTTCCTCTGACAGGAAACACGAATGCTGACAAATTGCACTTACACAGTGAAGGGTCCCCAGTGCTTTCCCTGCAGACTGGCATCATCTGTCCATGGAGAAAGCACCCCCTCATCACTTACAACAGAGACACACTGTGCTGTTCTGAGGGGAATGAGAAGTCACTTTGGTCTCTGGCCTGTTCAGTCACTAGCTTCCCTGCTCAGTGCTCTCATAAATGCACCAGATGATACTAACGGGGGTGTACTGAGGAGAGAAATGACTTTCTTCTTCCCTAGCTTTCATCCTGTGCAGCAATGCTTACCTGCGTACATGACACATGAACACAGCCTGCTGATGGTTGTAGCAAGCCTACCTCCTGCTGGGCAGAGTTCCCTTCTGTCTGAAGTACAAGAGCAGAGCATATTGCAGCTGTGAAAATGTCACCAAATTACAGCAAGGTGAGCATTTACAAGGAAAAAAAACAGGAAGAAAAAGAAAAAAGGCCTGCTAGCCAGCAAGCATTTTTAAAGCATGTTAACAAATCCAGCTTATCTCACATGCCAGTTCTCCCCCGCCCCATTCCCACTCCCACTGAATAGACACTAATTGAAAATTATGTTTTCAATGTGAAGCCGTTTTCTAATTTGGTCTTGTTTAGAAGCATTTAGGGATCCTATGGTTTGTTGTGTTTCTGAAGTGGTTTGCATGAAGTCCCCAGGGAAGCCAACAAAGGGCACTGTCAACACTTTCTGGCAGACAGCAAGGGTTTCAGCTCAGCACAGAATATTCATGTGCTCCAAGGAGGACAGATTTCTGGGGCAGAGGATACAGATGCAGAGCTCCAGCACAAAGCATCTGGCAAAATGTGCGTACAGGGGGAGATGGTTTCAAACTAAAAGAGGGGAGATTCGGGTTGGATATAAGGAAGTTTTTTACAATAAGGGTGGTGAAGCATCGATTCCCCAGAGAGGTGGTGGATGCCCCATCCCTGGAGACATTCAAGATCAGGCTGGATGGGACTCTGAGCACCCTGATCTAGCTGTTCATTGTAGGGGAGATGGACTGGATGGTCTTTAAAGGTCCATGCCAACTTAAGTGATTCTATGATTCAATGAAAATGCCACAAAGTCTCTCCCTCTTCAGGGCTTTTTGCAGTCTTTGAGCAGCCGTAAATTCCCCGGTATTCAAGGAAGAACTGTACTGAGTATATTAAAATATTAATGTGTTTTTAAAGAAGAAGGAATAATTACCAATGCAGTATCATTAGACATGCTCACAAGGATGCCTCACAGTCTTTAAATCATGTACACACATGGCATTGCGTATGCAAAAATCTTTTCATGCAGTTATATACATTCCTGCAGAGTGTGACAAATGAATATACAAATTATAAAACACTTTGTATTTACCCAACAAAATATGAAGTCACACACTCAGACATGTATTACACATATGCCTATGTATTTGGCATATGCAAACCAGGCATTTTTTCATATGGGCATATATGTGCATTGCATTACATATGAATTTCTTCCCCAACCAGACAAGCACAGGAACAGCATGCACCTTACAACATGCATTTGCGGGATCTGCTTGCCATCAGCCCTCCCAATAAATTTCCAATTGGTTATACCTGTATGCATTAACAAAACCTGTGTAGTTTACTGCATCTTCAAATCTGTACATATACATGCCTGTATACTCATTTACTTAGTACAGAATGGTAATGAGGAGAAAAGCACCAGGGAATGCAGTGAAGAATTCAGAAAACAATTTATTAAGCAGAAACCCCTGTTCCTATTTTTGAGTTCTCAGATTAGTGTAAGAGCTGGTCTACATCCCAAAGTTTTGCTGGTACAGCTAAGTTAAGAAGATAACAAATGAGCACATTAATTGACATCCCCATGACAACAAAAAGTCTTAGAGCTATGCCAAAAGAAATCTCCTTGACAGTCTAATTTCTCTAGTTCATGAAATGGGAGAAGGGAAAATAACATTTTCCTCTATTTTTTTAGGGTAATTTGAGATACAAATTACCATCAAACTTTTTCCAACATAACAAAGACCTGAATCTACTTTGGATGATTCTTCTCAGTAAAATGGCTCACAGTGTTAGAGGAACGTTATTTAACTCAAATCTAGTCAAGATCTGAATTTCTGTTCAGATCTGGCTGCTCCCAGACCCTTTTTAAGCTACAATGCAGGGACAGTACCTGCTGCAGGCTGTGGTTTCTGTAGCCATGCTCACACAGCCTGGTGCCATATTTCATCCAGGTGGCTGGGACCTTTCATAAAGTAAAGTATTAAGCGCTACTTTGAATGGCTATTCCAATTATTTCAGATATTCAACCCTATGTAACTCGGATTTTCCTTAAGTAGCTCTGGAAAATCTTTCCAAAGCCAACTAAAAACAAACGTCAGATCCACCTGACTCTTTTCTCTCCTTTCTCACCATCCATCTCCTCCCACACAGCCTGCACCATTTTCACAGTCTCATCAGCCAGCACAGGTGAAAGCAGTGCTCCGTGCCATTCCCAATACCACTGCAAACACACAGAAGCTGTCGAGACGTTCTCGCAGCTTGCTGCCATGTGGCCTTAGTTCTGTAACCTGCCACCATGCTGTGGATCAGCCCTCAGGGTTCTGGACATGTTTACAACAGCTGTCCCACCAGCTCAGGAGAGCTGGAAGGTGCAGGGGGCAGGAGAGTCAGCATCCAGAGTGGAAATGGTCTTTTTGAATGTATAATTCAATAGGCAAGTGGTAGGGAAGGTCCTGGGACGACAAGCAGCATCAGTTGGGTGTCTGGGTAAAGACAGGTCAAATTTTTGGGTGTCTGTGCAAGATTTGGCTCAAAGTCGCTGCCTCCTACTTAAGCACCAGAGTTCCTGAAGGTAAGCGTGCCACCCATGTTTGTCTAGGCTCGGTTTGATGCAGACAGATGGGATGCTCTGCTGGAGGTGGGCAATGACATGAGAAAGGTGGTGCCAGCAGATGTTACAAGGCCTGCCACTGCTCACAGCTTACTGAGGGCTTTGTGCACACATGGTTTGGAGTCTGAGAGGGAAAATGTCGAATACTCTTACTCCTGCACGAGTTGTCAGAACCTGTTAGTAGAAATGGGTACCAATGCATTGGGCTGCGATATCTGGATGAGCACAACAGCAG
This sequence comes from Aquila spilogaster, assembly GCA_024606505.1. Lineage (NCBI taxonomy): Eukaryota > Metazoa > Chordata > Aves > Accipitriformes > Accipitridae > Aquila > Aquila spilogaster. The sequence continues at coordinate 1,907 of JANHGO010004446.1, read as the reverse complement.
GCTTACTAGTGAGAATGCAGATGGTCCAGAAACCTTCAGATTCCACAAAACTGGTGATCACCAGAACAGACATAAATGCTGTTCGTATTCTCCCTGTAGTTCCCTAGACCCTTTATGTATGATTAAATCTTTTACTCAAAAACATGCATACTGGAAACGAGCTGTGTAATCATTTGTAGCTGCAGGATAGTATTAGAAAGCGTTTTAGTGTCAAAAGGGGAAATGTAGCTGCCTCTCACTGAATGGGAAGACTGTAGAGGACTACCCCATGGAGGCAGAAGCACTGAGTTTTGCCCAATACTTGTGAGAACAAGGTGGAAATGTGCTCTGAGCGCTGTGAGGTAGCCATGCATAGTTCCTTCTCCGAAGTGACAGCTGCCTGCGACATGTACTCAAGGATTCCTTATGTTCTGATTTTGTCCTTTTGTTTCATTACACTTGTGGTTGCATTGCTTTCTTTATACTTTGTGTGTCATTCCATCGATATTTCTATGAAATGTCATGAATTTAACAGTGTATCAAGAGACAGTGCTTCGTGGATGGTTGCACGAATATTTTATGTAGCTTTACAAAATATTCCACAAAATTCTTGATGAGTATTTTGTATGGTCTGGTTTGTGTGATTCCAGAGTTATGTCTTATTCAAAGTGCAGAAACACTTAATAAGAATGGCAGGGAATCATTCATGGAGTATTGCTTGAATATTCATAAGAAACTGTATGAGGGCTTTTGTGTAGCCATACCAACATTTGGAAAGAACTTTTTACGATGCTTTCTTTTTGATACTTTCCTCAAAATATTACTACCACTTTTCAATTATGGTCATGTTTAATTCAAAAACATTTTGAAAACAATAGCTTTCTTTTTTAATGACTGTGTAGATGTGAAAGGGGTTTTCAACAAGTACGAAACGTAAGCAGACATTCATTCAGTTTCCCAGTTCATTACAGCTATCTAAACATCCTCCTCCTACTTTGGTCTCTGCACCTCCTCCTCCTTCCTAGGAGTTTGGAAGCAATCAAAACTAAGCCCTAATCAGCATTGTATACATGTGGATGTTTTCAGTATGGGTAGAATAAACCTAGAATAAACCAATCATCCATCTCTTTTCCATAGATGTCCTTTGAGCTGTACAATCTGTAGCTGCCATCTCCATTTTTAAGTTGCCTTGCCGAACATTACACTTCACAGTCACATTCTTCTGTGCTTTGAGATGTTTCCTCTCCATTCTTATTCTATGAATGGTCCAGACAGAGAAGAAAATTCAATTGGCTTTGGCAAGTGTTGAGTTTTCAATCTTTACATAGCCTTCCCCATGTGGAAAGGCAGGCAGCATTATGGGCTCCAAATAATAGTGCCAATTAGCGATAGTTAACATGCAAGGCACAAATGCTTCATGCCAGGCCCTTAGTAACTTCTGAGCAATAAAAGAGAGTGAAGATTACTACCTGGCTCACAAATCCTCTGAAAGGATGTTCTGCAATTGCTACTCACTGCAGCGAGGTAAGCGGTAAGACTGATACCATCAGGCTTCTATCACACTTACAAAGTCAGCAAGCTGGGAAAATAGAAGGAATAAACAATTTATTTCCCTTATCTCATTCTCCTGGTGAATTTGGCGATGTCACTAGGAACAGCCTATTGTAACGGTTTTTCAAACAGAAATGCAGCATGGTTCTCAATGCTGCATAGAAATCACTGAATGAAGATTCAGTACTGTTCTGCCTGAGGAAGCATACGCAGGTGAGGAAATATGTGGTCTTGCCGACGGGAGCCGAGGATGGACACTCGGCTCCATCTGTGGTCGGCGAGTGCCGCCTGCTGCCCGGCCAAAGCAAAGCAAAGCAAAGCAAAGCAAAGCAAAGCAAAGCAAAGCAAAGCAAAGCAAAGCAAAGCAAAGCAAAGCA
>JANHGO010004445.1:0-24965 GCA_024606505.1 Aquila spilogaster | reverse complement strand
CCAAAACGTTCCATGTGAAAGGAAAACTGGAGAATATACCATAACTGATAAGATTGTCTGCGCTAGCATGTTTCCCTCCTGAAAGCTATTGGTAATCCTCAGTTACTGGTCCTAAAACTGCACAATCCTATCAACCACCTGAGAAGTCAATGTTCAAAACACAGGGAAAAACTCACAGTTCCATCAGTGCCCCAGAACACCAGCACCTAAAACGGACCCAGAAAGTGTTGTTATTTAATCTTCCATTACTTGACAGCCTGCTGCTAAGGAACTGATCAAACTTTCCCAGACTAAAAAGAAACCCAACTTGTAAGCAGAGGTGGCTTTTTATGACTATTAAATCTCCAAACAAGCTGACTTCCTTCTCTGAAAGCTTAAAAACATCTCTAAAACAAACTACCTCAACCCCTACAGCAATACCTAGAGAAGACCTATCATATTGCCTTATATTTCCATAAGGAACAATTTTGTGCTACTAGCCACTCCAAAATACTGAACATTTTCATTAGAATCACAGGCTGATGTAACTTCTATACATTTCCTTACGGTCATTTCTGCCTTCCAATGCACACTAGACATATTCCCGATTTCTGAGGGCACACAGAAAGCTATTATTCCAAACTCTTCTGCATGTGCCCAACCCTACCAGCTTTTGGGGCACTTCTCACTCGCAGACTGTGTTAGAGGTCTCTGCGAGGCTGCCACCCTTAAAGCACCAATTGAACAACATGCTGGTACATGTTCAGGTGTAAATCTCATCACTTAATGTGCGTATAGGAAAATAACAGGTAGCAAGGTGGAGATTAATTGTTATGCTACAGCATCCAACACAAGCATATATGAAACAGATTCTGCAGCCGCTGCTCCAAGATGCAGTTCTAATACTTTACGTCAAGGGGGCAGAGAACAGTGCCTGCCCTGTGCAGGCAGGATTAGACTTGATGAAGTATTCTATTTAAGTACATCTTTTAATCAATTTATAATAGAGATTGCTTCTAACTATAATCTGCTCAAATATAAAACGCACTCAAATCCCTGATAAGGACTTTCCTGCCTTTAGCATGTAATAGTACACCTTTCAGCTAGCCACTGTGATTAAAGCAGTCAACTACCCCAAGCAATTAAGTTCCTTTATTTACTGGAAGTCCTCCTCACTCACTCAATTCTACTATGTACACCTAGGAGTCATCTGAAATGTCTTAGCTTTCATGTAGAAACATGGCTTAGTCTCTGCCTGTCCAAATACACAGTTAAGCAGACACAGTGTAAAAGCTCTCACTGGTACCAACAGCAACTGGATCAGCCTAGTAAATAAACAAGTGTCCTGAATGTTACAGTGCTCAGGCCTCACTGGCTAAGTCCTCTGTTTCCTAGATGGCAGGGTTTACATTTAACATGCACCCTCCGGCTTCCACACCAGCACTGCTGGAGGCAGAAGCATGCCACAGGCACTTAGGGAGCAGGACCTGCATGTCTCCCCTCTGCCCAACACTGGGAATTTCTATGGAGCCCTCAGCACTTGCTCTTCTCTTACTGTTTGTGCTTTTCTCACAGAATTGCTGATATTTTTAATAGAAGGAACATCTCACTGCAAAAAAACTGACCAGGGAACTCAGCGGTGGCTGTAGACTTTTTCTAGAAAAGTGATTTTTACCCCATCACCCCTATTTTCAAGCCAGTCTTCCTAAGTATCCCAGAAGACACTAATAAAAAAAGGCTTCCTTGTGACTGAGCAGGATTTCTAAACACATGGCTCATCTGTGTGAAGTACAAGGTCACATTCATTAGGCAGGAGGATGAGAAAAGGCTTTGAAGGGCCAGGAAAAGTGCTCAGAGACTATTAATGCTAATTAAAACAATCAGAGATTTCCCAGGCTTAAAAAGCCCTCACTTACTGTCATTGAAGAGGGCTTCTGCTCTTCTCGCCTCCATATCTGAAACAAACAAACAGTCAGAGTAACGCCAGGACAGCACAGACAAGGTTTTCCATCAGCACGGTTGTCCCACCCGACAGCTATTTGAGTACAGGGCACCGCAGGAGGTACGGCTGAGGGGGGCTGCTAGAGAAACCAGGGTAGCTCATATGTGGTCACGTTCTTGCCCTGGCTATTGCACTCCTCTCTGCGGTGCTGCTTGCTGTTCTCCAGCCAGCCAATATCCTCTGAGGACCAGGCACAGGGTCTCCCCCATCCTGCTGGACCCTGATGTTTCTGGAGGGGAGTATGGACAAAACAAGTCCTGTATTACTGAAGATCCACAATTTTGTTGGGGAGAAATTTTTACAGTGGAAAGCTTTGAAATCCCTTTTTTGTAAAAAATCAACTGGCAGCATTTTACACCAGAGTGAGAGCCAGAGGAGATCTGGTACCCACTCTGTGCCCTCTTCAAGATCAGAAGGCAGTGACTTCACCTGCAGCAATGCCAGCTTACAATAGCAGCAGCTCATTCTCCCTTCTCCTATCTTATTGAGCAACAGGGTGTCTGGTACACTATTGATACTAAAATAGACAGTTAATAGCAATTTATTGCATGGCACAGCAGGTTCTAGCAATACATTCCCTTCTTTAATATGCATGTTTTATGTTTATAGACAATACTGTATGCTCATGCTGACAAGAACAAGCATTGGCTCAAGTTGTAAGTCTATTCCCCTTCTTCCAGAACGCTATTTTTAGTAGAGCTACCATTTTAGTTGCCAGCAGTAAAAACAAATTAAAAAAAAATAAAATCACACTTTCAATACAATTTTTAAATTATATAATGATTCTTGTACAGCATACACAACTTCACATTTTGGGGCTGAATAGCCTTTCTCAGCAGATCCCTGTCCTTATCCACTTCTTCCTTTCTCTCTTCTCTTTGCAGCTACACAGAATAATGTCCTGGTTTTGATCCAAAACCACACCAGACCAGGAGTCGTCTCTGGCTCATACTTATTGCCTGTTGTGCTTGTATCACCTGTGTTTTGCCTGTGGCCTTGACACTCCTCCTGGTATGCAGGGTGAATTGCAATCCACCATTACTAGACGTGTACTCATTCATTTCTTAACTTGACGTTAATCAGATTACGATAGAAAAAGGAAACAGAACTCCAGTGCATGTACAGCTTGACTGTGGGGAATGTTACAGAGCAAAAGCAGTGCTAGGGCTGCCGTATGTGCATGCAGCTGCTTCTTTGTTTTGTAAGAATGGGAGAAGAGTCATAATTGGACATTTATATAGCAACACAGTCTTACTCACTATAAAAAGGAACTGTTCACATAATAAAGATAAATAAGTTTTACTGGTGGGCAAGCAACAACTTGCAAGGTCCCCTTTCAGTAAAAATACTCACTTGTACTTTCTCAATTGCTATGAAAGAAGGAGGAAAACCCCGTATTGGGTTTGCATGGCAAGGTTTTGGTAGCAGGGGAGCTACAGGGGTGGCTTCTATGAGAAGCTGCTAGAAACTTCTATGTCCAACAGAGCCAATACCAGCCGGCTCCAAGACAGACCTGCCACTGGCCAAGGCCAAGCCCATCAGCGACAGTGGTAGCACCTCTGGGATAACATATTTAAGAAAGGAAAAAAAGTTGCAGTGGGCACAGAAACGGTAACCGGAGAGAGGAGTGAGAACATGTAAGAGCAACAACCCTGCAGACCCCCAGGTCAGTGAAGAAGGAGGGGAAGAGGTGCTCCAGGCACCGGAGCAGAGATTCCCCTGCAGCCCGTGGTGAAGACCATGGTGAGGCAGGCTGTGCCCCTGCAGCCCACGGAGGTCCATGGTGGAGCAGATATCCACCAGGGAGGACCCCACACCGGAGCAGGTGGATACCCGAAGGAGGCTGTGACCCCATGGGGGACCCATGCTGGAGCAGGCTCCTGGCAGGACCTGCGGACCCGTGGAGAGAGGACCCCACACTGGAGCAAGATTTCTGGCAAGACTTGTGACCCCGTGGGGCACCCACGCTGGAGCAGTCTGTGCCTGAAGGACTGCAGCCCGTGGAAGGGACCCCACGCTGGAGCAGGGGAAGAGCGAGGAGTCCTGCCCCTGAGGAGGAAGGAGCGGCAGAGACAAGGTGTGATGAACTGACCCCAACCCCCATTCCCCATCACCCTGCGCTGCTGGGGGGAGAAGGTGGAGAAAACTGGGAGTGGAGTTGAACCGGGAAGGAGAGAGGGGTGAGGGGAAGGTGTTCTAAGGTTTGGTTTTATTTCTCATTATCCTACTCTGATTTGATTGGCAATAAATTAAATTCATTCTCCCCAAGTCGAGTCCATTTTGCCTGTAACGGTAATTGGTGAGTGATCTCTCCCTGTCCTTATCTCGACCCACAAGCCCTTTGTTATATTTTCTCTCCCCTGTCCAGCTGAGGAGGGGGAGCGATAGAGCAGCTTTGGTGGGTGCCTGGTGTCCAGCCAGGGTCAACCCACCACAGTCTTTCTTGGTGTCCAACATGGGGCATGAGGAATTCGAGAAAAGGATAGTAATTGGGAGAGGTAACATGCAAAACATGGACTGAACACTGTTAGAGAGTGGGATAATTGTGGGGAATTTTCAGGTTTTGTAATTGTGGTAAAGGGACAAGGGGTGGACTGTGTGTAAATTGTCCACTTTTGTTCAGTGTTGTGATGATGTTGTTTTGATTTTGGTGTGGGGAATTCTTTTTTGTTGATGCGAGTGAAGTTTATGAAGATAGTGTGATGAATGTGGATTTTAATGATAATTCTTAAATATGTGATTCACAGAGGTGAGGAGTGGAATGGACAGGTACTTCTGCATTTCAGGAATGTCAGTTATATTCTGTGAATTTCCATGGATAATATGGTTGGTTGTTGCCAAGATCCCTTACGTCAAAATGTAATAATACCAGACAGTAAAAGCTAGGCCAGAAAAGGGATTCATCGGTGGTGTAAACATTAGTGTTTGGTAAGTTACAAAGTGAGTGGGAAAAAAAAAACGGTACTGAGCTGTGCTAAGTATTTGGCTACTTTACCCATATGTTTATATTGGCAAGAAGTGCTTTGAAAAATCTGGCCCTCCTTGTTTGTTTCAACTATGATGAGCATCCAATGTTTTCCTAGAAATTCATACAACCTTCAGAACTAGCTCATAGTTTGTGTCACTCTGATATTTTCTAGGTGGAAACTGGTAATAAACCAACAAACGTAATCAATAATGAAAAAGCACCTTTTGCCTTCAAGTGCAATATTGATAATAGCGTTCTTTTAGCTCCTCTCTGGGTGGAGAGACATTTACCTCACAATGCCTAATTATAAAGCCTGCAGTCAATTATTAACACTTACATTATATTGCAAAGCTCATAGAGAAGACAAAAGGAGCAACCAGCTTGTTCAAGCACAGTGCTGGAAGCAATTCAATTAGCATGTTCTCACTGCACTGAGTTTTGCTGTGAGTCATGCAGCTGTTCTGCAAGGCACCTGTCTATATCTCTGTTTGCCTTTTTACGAGGCACCTAGAAAAAAGTACAAACCTCATGTGGGCAAAATTTTACCCATTGCTTCCAGTTGGACCGACTTGTGTGTAACTGGAGAAAAAAGTCTTCCACGCACACAAGTCTTAAATGGGATGTCTGTACAGCTTTAATTTTTAGCATATTTTATAGTATATCAGGACTATGCAGGTGATGTACTCTCCCATCCACCCACTGCTGAAGGAAAAAGGTCAGTGACACCTGTCAATAAATTCAATGCTGTATCCACCAGGGTAGGGGCGCTGCTTTGCTTTAGAGATCTGCCAGATATAGTGCCCTGACCATGTATCCCACACTGGGAGCTGGAACACAAGTACTAAAGAAAACACCACAGCAATGGAGAAAACCTCAAAGTAAAGGGATTTTTTAAGAGGTGAAAGCAGGTCTGTCTGGCAACAGACCCAGGAACCCATCATGCAGATCGGGACAGGTGAAATTAGGGCATACTACCCAGGGCTCAAAATCAAGACCCCAAACCCAGAGCATATTTGTGTCTTTGGAAACCTGAACAGACACTATTTTCAGATAAGCCCAGCCCACAGTAGATCCCATCAAAAGGAAGGAGCACTTTGGGTTACACGATACTGCTGAAAATCACGTTGCTTACTGGCTTACCTCGTTAGGGGCTTGCCTTCGTTTGTTACTAGCTTGACATTTTGGGCCTGGTCAACAGCATAGCTGTTCACTTTGTGCCAACCAACATGTTGCAAGCCCTGCCTTGAAGCAATCACTTGTAAGGCACGAGAGGCAATTTTGCTGCCCTGCTCATTTACTAGTTGCCCTAGTTGTTTGCACTACCAAGAAAAAGCATCAATTAGTAACAATTAAAGTGTCATATCTTGTCCCAACCACATACGGCTGCAAAAATAGTTGTTTGTGCCGCATTTAGGAAAACAGTGTTCAGGCTTCCACTGTAAACAAGAACAAGTTCAACTTGAACATGCATTGCCTACCTGTAAAATGGAACTTGCTATTTAATTAAAGCTTGCCTAACTTAAAAGAGAAAACTACTGTTTAAATTAAAATCACAGCAATCTACTGAAACATGGCTTAGGGATTCCATCTTTCAGAAGAGGGCTCTGTTCTCCAACTGGACAAGCAATTTTGTTCATACAGTTATTTTGCATATTTAGTAAACGGAATAACCTTAAAATACACTTAAATTATTGGTCTTAATTTCTGACTAATGAGAATAGTGACTTGCAGTTACTATTTGAGATTAATAACTTATCAGTAAATAACTTTTTTACTCTTCAACTTATGTCTTTGAGCAAACATGGAAAGAAAAGGGGACTAAGCAAGAGCAGGAAAGCATCTTTATTTTGGTAATTGTTTATATGCAATAACCAGTTAAGGCCAGGATTTCTAAGCGAGTTCAGTGCCCAAAGCCCGTGGATCTATTTGGCAACCACCTAAAAGTTTGTGGGTTTGTAGTTAACTGCAGAGTGAATGTGACCACTTATCTCTGAGGGAGTCAGAGATTCTTACAGAAAAATGTTGTTGCTTTGCCACGTCTTTAAATAATACCAGTGTCACTGCATCAGAAGAATTAATCTTGTGTCCCCTGCCTCATTTCATTTAAGCCACAGCGATCAGTGTTTGCATTAAAAGGAAAATAACAGGCAGAACTCTCAGTGACATAAATGGACCAGACGTTATATGGAAGTAGTTCAAACAAGGCAAGCAAATGCATTATTACGGGACATTATGCATTTTCAGTGTGGAAAGGGCCAGAGATGGCTACAAAATTAAAGATGAGAAATTAATTTTAAAAATCTGATACAGCTTTACCCAATTACATCATTTTTCACAGATGTGGATTCCCACAAGAAACTTGATTTTCTTTAAAGGTTTCCACCCGTGATTTTCTATATGTCATATTATAACTGCTAGCTTCAAAGGCAAACTACGTGTTCCATTCTCTATTATATCAAGTTCCCACATCTTGCTTGTGTAAGTTGTTTTTTCACACAGAGAAGGCAAGGTAGAGATTATCTCAAATGGGGTATGAAGGGGGGATAGGGTTGTAAACATAAAAAAAATTAAGAAAAAGTACGTGCTTCAGTACTAATAACACATTCTTGGACATGCATTTGAAGCACAGCTTTGTGAAATGCACCAGGGAGCAGAGGAAATGTTTTCCCCACTGTCCTTTGTCACACTTTAATAAAAACTTGTCAAAAAAAGAGAGAATTACAAAATTCTCAGCTGCATCAGAAACAGGGGGCTCACCTAGTTCAGTGTTATTTAGGGTAACAACAGTGCATGCAGGCAAAAAAGGATCTCTGACAAGTTTCAGTAGGTCACCAACCTGGGTAGCTGAGAGGAATGTCACAGAGTGCATCTGTCCTGCAGTGCAGACAGAGGTGGGGATAATAGCTCTACTCTAATACTCTTTAATTACGTTAAAGACCATGAAGGCCCGAGGTACTGGGGTGAAATGGGAATGAGAGCATTGAGCAGCAGATTCAGTCATGTTCCAAAAACTGTACCCAAAAGGAAATGCAGGAGTTCCCTGAAAGATGGCAAAACATGAGCTTTGGGCTCAGCAGGAAAGTCATGCTCTTGTGTGGTTACATAGTGCCCACGACTTAAAACATCTCCCCTCTAACCTTCCAATATTCTCACCGCTCTCTCAACAGGAATTACCTCCCTAGAGTTATGCACCCTTGTAGAAGCAGCAAAACATGGCTTAGATACAGGTGATGCAATTCTCATTCCTTCAACAGGGGAGAGTAACCTGGTAGAGACAAGGCAAAGGCTTTGTACCTCTAATTGCCCCTGTCACCCAACCCTTCCCTCCCTACTTATGTCCACTGGACCTGTCCTCACATCCATGACTTCCCCCCCCATCAACCACATTTTAATTCTGTCCGTGAGGACAGCGGTCCACACCTCACAGTGTACTTACAACTCCTCCATCTGGGTGTCCTGCAGCCTGAGGATGGATCTACATGAGGAATTATGTACCAGTTCTGCAGCATGTATCCAAGCTGATACAGTTTTTAGCATTATTTTTCTTCCTGACCTACACTTATGCCCCAGCTGCAGTCAAGGTCTCACCACAGTAGGGGCAGCCCAAATTACTTCCAACCTCTGCAGGCAAGGCAGAGAAAGGGAAAAACAAGAACAGAGTGAGGAAATTAAGTAAATCAACTTATCTGGGTCATCTAAGAAGTCAGATCAGGAAGATTTCCTGCTTAATTCCTTCATCACAAGCATGTCCTTGCAAAATATTAATTTTAAAATACATTTCAGTCCATCCCATTTCAGTCAGCCTCTCTAGACTCTTGCAAACACTGAAATATACCACCTTGTGCCAAACTAATGGCATCAAAGTGGAGGAATGTCATATCTCCACTGTATTTCCCAATGCACAGGTGCATGTCCTGTTCCACTCCCCCAAGCTGCTGTTGTGGCTGGTAAAGTACAAAAAAATCAGACTGCTACATACATTATTTGAGATGAAATATTCCTCAGTCATCCAGGTCAGACACTCATCTGCATGTCTCCCACAGAAGACTCAATAAAGAAGTGGGAATCTGTCTCCCAGGTTCTGCACTTTGTATTTGTAAGGTGCTTTAGCAAGCCCCAGATGCCAGATAAATAGAAACAATAACAGTTAACTTGTTGATCAAAACGAATTCATGACTCATTGTTCATGGTCAAAACCCTTGGCTGTGTAACAGGTGGAAATATTTCCTACTCACTTCGAACAGTGCCAGTGATCTTGCAACCAGTTTCTTTCTGACATCAGAAGTGCATTCCCAAAAATACATTCTGGGAGACTTCCAACCTACCTGACAAAAGGAAATAGTCTGGCAAGCTGCTGTACACTTTGCTTAATGGGGATCCAGGCTGTGAGTTGACTATACTTCTAACCAAGAAACACTGGGGAAAAAAATTCAGCCTTGTATGAGATCTCTTTGGTGCCAGAACTATACGAAGGACAAACTGCAACACCTTCTTCATTCAGTGCCAGTGGAAGAGCAAGTCCGAATGTAGGTGTTTCCAAGTCACCCAACTTTGATATCTCATTTTGCTGGCCCTTGCACTGCTGTTGAGAGAAGATAGGACTTAGTTTGCTTGACTCCCCACTGAAAAATATTTGGGCTTCCAGTGGGGTTTGTACACAAGTGCAGAGATCTCTATCACCTCCTATTTTCTATCAAAGCTATAGTGGATGTCTGGAGATACCAGTGTCCTTGACCAGGGGATTATGAAGTCTAGCTAAATAAGAAAGCAGGGACTTCCGTAATAACACATCTGAAGATACCTTGATACAAATATATTTTTGCAGCCCTATGTAAAGAACATCTACTGCTTAGTGATGATACAAACCAGAGGCAATATTGTTTTCCTTTAAATTTTGCACACTTGCTATTTTTTACATCTGTACAATCAAGCTTCTCTCTCTTTTTGAAAAAAACCCTGAACTAATAAAACATTGTCAGTTTAGATTTTATCCCCTCTTTATTCCCAATCCTCAGGAATGAAGAGGCAATGCAAGTTCTACCCCTGGTCTGGCAGACTAGTTAGTTTTGTACTGCTGCCCTGAACTGCAGCTGAAGATCCGAGCATTGCAGCCAATTTGTAGGAGTTTGTTGGAGCTGATCCTCAAAGCAAATACTTTTGAGTGAAGTGCAAGTTGAGACAGGGTGTTGAACAACAAGATTATTAGATCCGGGAAGGAAGACTTAGGGAGGTTCTCCTTATCAGACCCTCCTAGCATGCAATGTAAATAAGTGCCTGACCTGGATTTCTTCAACTAGTTAGCTATGCTTAGCTAAACTAAGCTATATATTATGGCCCCCAAATTAGAATCTTTTGATAAGATGATTACGATGAACAGGTTAATGATTTTTTTACAAGCCATTATGAAATTGTTCTGAGATTGCCTCAACATAAACAAGGATTCCAGCTGGCAAAACCATTAAAGCTACAATGAAGCAAAATTTAGAAAGGTGCTACAGAGCATGGAAAAAGTCTAGGGCTTCTTAGCTTTCCTTGGTTTAAATACTAAGGTTGGATAGGGTATTTCAGGAGGGGACAGAGAAGTGGGAAATGCAAAACCTAGATCCTTCTCTGGACTGCCAGGATCTGTTGAAAATTGTCACTTCTCCCAGGTGTGAAGAAGAAGACAAGCTTTATAAATTGAGACCTGCATCTCCTCTAGAAGCATGGGAGTGCTCTTCTACACCCTTCACTTGAGTCAACCTGGTTTTCTTAAACAGTAGCACCAACAGGAGCTTGCCCAAGCCTCATAGTACTGCTGAAATCCTATTAGCAAAGAAAGATCTAAATGGAACCTTATATTGTCATCTCTTAGAAATGGCAAGGTATTGTTTACGTTCCTTTGTGTCACGTGTAATGGTTGCACAATGCTAGTCCTGTAGTGAATGGTAGACCTAAGTAGTCAGTGTTTTATGGTTAGGCTGAGAGATCCAAGAAAAGCAACACAAAGTTTATCATACAACTTTATCAAAGTAACAGAGAGATGCCATCTTTTACTGAGACCAAATATTTAATGAAAACATTGTGATTCAATTGTATCAACTAATTTTTTTAACTAGCAACTAGTACGTTACTGAAACAGCCCTGGTGCAGTTCAAGGTCAATGAAACCAGGGGTTTGAGTCACTTCCCACATTTACCAGACTGAATAAAAGCAGCTAATCAGATAACTCGATGAGGAGATCACAGTCCTTTTCTAACAAGCATATTTGTACTCTTTCCAATTTTATCCTTTATGTAAGGCGCCAAATTAAACTGAAACATCAAAATTCACTAAATGATGACCTGACTGTCTTGAAAAAAAACCAGAAAACCAAAAAACGACCCCCCCCACGCCCCCAACTCTTTGAATCTCTCTAATTAATGCACACACAGTACTTCTATCTGGGACAAATTACACATGCACTTTGCTGAACAGGAACTACCAGCGTATAAACACCACTGCGGAGAAATGGTGTTTCTTTGCCCAAAGGGACGTCACCTATCATCCTGAGCCATTCCAATGGGGAAGACCAGCTGGCCCATCAAGAAACAATGGGTGTGTGACAGCTCATATTTGAGTTTCACTGCGTTGCTGCAATGCAATGTGCCCAGTTCAAGCACTGAGAGGCAGAACAAGAGGTTGCTCCTGGTCATTTCTGAGTGGGAGGAAGTCTGGATCCATCCAGCATGGAATCTGGCCGAGGCTTCTTGTGTTTCAACACAGCTGTCTGGCCTCTGCAGATATCTGCTGGTTTAAGTAGTCTGGTGTGGAACAGCAAGCAGCAAGTAGCCACCCATGTGCTGTACCGTCACCCTTGTGCTAGGAGTAAGCAAAAGGTCTGCAAAAACAAATGGAGCAAGTACCTGCCCCTTCCCTTCAACTAGCAGCTCACTCTTGAAAAGTCTGACATCCAGAAAAAATGCTGCCTATATATAACTGAAGCCAAGTCAGAGACAAGAGTCTAAGCCTGCACAAAAAATCTCTAACAGATCAGAAGCGTAGAAGAGGAGGGAAACCTGCCTTTCAGTGTCTGTTTGGTAATTCACTAAATCAAAAAGATAGTGCTGTTAATTTTCATATCCTGCACATGCAGGTCTGCTTTGCAAAGAAGGGGCTAGATCCTCAGCGGAGAAGTCATATAGATGAGAACATTTTCCGTTTCTTTCCCTTTCCCCTGGGGAATTTGCAAGGATTTTGATCCTCCCACCAAATACACTTCTTCAGTGCATTGGCTGTTTCCCCACTGTCATCCAAGCATAGTTTCTGCACTTTCAGGCTCCTCAGAGAAGCAAAGACCTAGGGAGCATGTTTGTGTTGCCGTGTACTGAAGCACTGTGGTGAGGCTCCTACTCTTCATCCTGATAGTAGCATAAGGTTAGTACTGCAGTTTGGAGGGAGGCTAAGGCTGTACTGCAAGGCCACAAAGCAACTGCCCCTGTTTATCCATATTTAAGACATATTTAAAAGGGGGTTATACATTGCCACTGATTTTGTTCTAACTTAATGAGCAGGAAAGACTGTCATTCAGACTCAGTAACAGCCATCATCAGAAAGGAAAAATCAAGTCTCATCCATCAGAAAAGGGCAAGAACTACCTTTAAGAGAGATGTAATATACTTACTTGAGATGGTAGAAGATCTGACATTTATTCGCAGGGGCCCTCTGTATTTTTTCAGTCCCCTCCGTAAGATCCTTTCAACTCTTTCTCGCAATGCTTCTCTAGAATCCGTGGAGGAGAACCAGAATGTGAGCAAAGCCTCTGCCATCACACCATCAGCATCTGGGCTACAAACCAACGAAACACAGTGTGGTTACCTTCAGCCCATTTCTGCATTTCTTACTTTTTATCTTAGCTGCTCTAGCAATGGCAATGTAACATAAAGGATTAGATACATTTTTGAACATTTTGTACATTTTTGAGAGAAGGTGTTGCCAAAAGAAATCCAAGCAAATGCTGAATGGTCAAACATGTCAGGCTAGAAGAAGGCATGATGCTTTCCGTGAACAAATGGCCAGAACAATATTATAATGGAGTCTAAAAAGCAGTCACTGATGGCATGCTTGAGACACAAGAGCAGGAGGGAATGAACTGATTTGACTGCAGTGAAAAGCTGGATACACAGCACTTCAGAAACATCAGGTAGATAGATGGTTAATGGTATCTAGACACACCTTTCCAGGGTTCCATACATACACAGAATAAAAATCTCCAATCACTGTCAGAAAGGTACTTGACCACACAACCCAATTCCACCACTGCAATCTCTTGGGAGAACGTGACTAATAACCTCACGTTATGCAACAATAAATGAAACTCAGCAGCATATCCACAATCTACTTATCACAGTCCAAGAGATGGACCACAAAAGGGGCCTTTAACATCTCACTGAAAAGTACAAGCGGCACCCACACTGGGACACACATTTCCACAGTTTTTATGTAAGATCAGAGGAAAGGAAAGGAAGAAAAATCTTCCAACAGACTGAATTCACCTGGTAGTAGTATTTATTTTTCCTTAAAGCATCAGATACTGCAAGAGACTGAATGCTAGACTACAAACACCAAAGCGTCTGATCTGGCATAGTAAATTTTGCTCTGTGCTTGCAGATGGCTTATCCTTGGTCATTACACAGGGAGGATAAGAGCATGCACTGAGAACCTTCTCTCCTGTGCTTTCTCCTGCCTGAGCCAAGAAGCAATGACACAGCCCACAACAGGTGGAATCACAGTTACTTCATAGAAGGGGCAAGCTAAAAGCAGGCTGCTCTCTCTTAAGCATCATTCAGACGGGAAAGGAAAAGAGAAGATCTTCCAGTTATATCTCACTACCTTTGTGACAGTGAGATAAGCCCATTGGCCGGGAAGGGTGGATTGCTGCTTGGGCATCGGTCAGCATCGGTCAGCAGGTGGTGAGCAATTGCATTGTGCATCACTTGGTTTTTTTCTTAGGTTTATTTTTTTCATTTTATTTTATTCCTTTTCATTACTAGTATTATTATTATTATTGTTAGTTTTACATTTTATTTGAGTTCAGTCATTAAATAGTTCTTATCTCAACCCATGAGTTTTACTTTTTTTTCCAATTCTCTTCCCCATCCCATGGCGGGGTGGAGGGAAAGTGAATGAGCGGCTGCGTGGTGCCTAGTTGCTGGCTGGGTTTAAACCATGATACTTGGAAATTTGTAATTATATAAAGGAAAAATAAGATAATTAAAAATAGAAGACAAGTAGCTTATACAGAAGTCATGCAATCAGGCTATGATCTTCGAAAGGAACATGCACCAAAATGAAACAGACATTTCTGCTATTGCCAGTGAAGGGCAAATAAAAGGCCATGTGCTATGAGCACACCAAGGCATGCCGAGTGTTTCATAGCTGAGCAGAAAGACACGTTCCTTGCCTCAAGGATCTCATAATTGAGACTGAGTAGCTATACGTGAACTTTCCAACAGGCTGTTTTTCCCCTTTGTGCCAACTTCAGCGTGATTGCCACTCCATTTATTTTCCAGATATTATCTGATCCAACTGTGGGTGTTGCTCTGCATTTCTGAGGTGTTCCCGCACCTCTCCCCCCACTCCTCTTCCTGTGCTGTGCCACACTGGAATTACTGTATCAACTCTTGCAAGCACACCACACCTCTCGAAACCCTCAGGTAAGTACAGCCCGCCTTGAATCACTCACTATATAGCAAAGGTCTAGAGCCAAAGACACCTAGTCAAGATTTGTTTTGTCTTTCTCAGTGAGCAGTGGGCATTATTACTAATGCGTTGTTTATACTGAGCCAAAAAACATGCACAATGCTTTTCAAGCAAATTCACAACAATGACCCTTCCTAAAAGAGCTTGCAGTCTGAGCACTTCAAGAGCCATAAAGCTTGTATATTTGAAAAAGTAAACAAGCTTTGGAGCATACAAGTCTTGCATCCAACACAGCAAACACCACAGTAAATACCTCCATCTGTCCTTGGGAACAAGAAGTAATGAAAAATATTCTCCCTGCAGATTGGCCTCTTGGATCCTTAAATCACCTTGTCTACACTTGTAACACTCTAGTCAGTATTGAAAAATATTCCTAAAGCTACATTCAAATAATGACTTGTGTGATTTGCCTAACTGGGCATTAAGCTAAGGTAGAGCAGGGGGCTGGATTTCACAAACCATAGAAGAACCAGGAGAAATACATTCACGAGAATAAGATCTCAAGGCTGCTATCATTAGTCTTGCAGCTTTAGCGCGTGATTATTAAGACATTCAAGGTTTACTTGCAAAGCGATGGGCACTGTCACTCAGGAACAAGACCCTAATATTACAATAGACAGTTCTATAAAAAGGTCACTTTCAGCACTCAACAGTGGTCAAAAAATCCAATAGAATATTAGATATTCTTGGCAAATGAACAGAGAATAAAAGAGAAAAAAACCCAAACAACATTGCTCAATCATAATCCCAGCCACAGGTCTGACCCCTTCATCTCAAAAAGCAGGGACAGCAGACCTGAAAGAGATACGGGAGCAGGGTGACAAGGAACAGTTCCTGCAAAGAATGGTTGAACAGCCTGGGACTTTCAACTGAAAGAGACAGTAGAGCTCATGGGGTACAAGAGAGAAAAGCGATACGATGGGAGTGTCCGATACGACTAATTGCACGGAGAGAAGGGATAGAGATCAACTTGTCATCACCTCTTCCAGCAGAAGAACTAGGGGCCATTGAATGATACAAAGAAGGTGGCTCTTCACAAGTAACTCCTTACTAAATGACTGAGGTGCACGAATTTCAAGAGTCCAGGGGAGACTGGACAAGTCCTTGGAAAATAACTCCACTGGGGGCTGCTAAACAAACCACAACCACTTCAGGAAATTCCAAGTGGTAAATAGCTGGAGGTAGGGAGCATACCAAGAAGCAGTTATCATACATGTCTGTTGTGCTGCTACTGTTCCCTAGGCATCTACTTATGCCAGTTCTTTGAGACACAACAGTGACAAGTGAGACCTTCTGAACCAGCACAGCCATGCTTGGGTTTTACCTGACAAGCCCAGCACAGGAGCAATACTAGAAGTAAAATGACATCCGCATTACAGTGAAGGAAATAGTTTTGAAAATGCTTTTTATTTTTAGATAGCTCAAGTTATAGCTGCTTTATTAGCTAAAGCTTGCTCAAGATCTGAACACAAACTTGTATAGAATTTGGACTGACTGAAGTTTATCTTCTGCATCAAGATCCAAAGAAGGGCATGGTTCAGAATAAGATTATGCTCAACTGGGGATTATGCACCAGTTTTACATAAAATACACTTTACTAAATCAGATCAAATGGCTCTCTAACTGCACTTTGCTTGGTGTACATTTCATTTTGTCTCAGCTGCGTGCATTTATTATAATCTCACATACCTCACTCTGATTAAGCGTGAACGGATGTATTTTTTCCTTAAAATGGAATTGTAAAATGTCTTGTCGATCTGTTGAAAAAAGAAAAATATAAGATAACAACAAAAAAGGAGGGAAACAGACATATTGCTGGAAGGAGCGTTCAGAAAACAGCATTCAGTTACAAACTCACAGTTTACAGAGCCAAGAAATGTAATCCAGCCCAGCCTCTAGATAACATTTGCCACAGACTTTTTCTAACCGTTTCCCATTTGGCCTAAGGCACATCCTAAAAAGTTAACTCATTTTTCTAAATATCCTATGGCTGCATCAGTGTGCCACTGCAGTGCGGTCCTGTCCACTCCCAGACATAATGAAAGACATTCATAAATATCCTTCAAACACGCTGCTGCAATCTCCCAAAGCACAGCCTCCTAAAGATGGCCTACAGAAAGGATGCAGCATGCTGTGCTCTGCACTGCACTGAGCCTCTCTTGTAGGGGTCCTTTCTGGTACAGCACTTATCCTTGGTCCTATAGAAACTTACAGCAAAACTACTCGTGATCTCAAATTATATCCCCCAAATACCCTTGTGATTTGCCACATGGTAGGAGAATTGTCAAGCAATTCTCATCAGAAATCAGAAACCTAGGACTCATAAGGAATCAATCCCCAAATGACATCTTTGCTGGTGCCTGCTTAACCACATCCTGCTGTAGGCTGAACGTTGCCTCAAGATTGCGTGATCAGTCTGAGAGAGTGCAGTGTGATATAACGTGTCATGAAATTCTGCCAGGAATGGCTCAGGATCACTGAAGTATTAAGAAATAGCAAAGTCACTAGTGAGTTATGCGGTTCCTCCTATCAGCAAGACGCAGTAAATCAAACGTGTCCTGTAAACATCAAATGCATTACAGAAAAAACTACGTAGAAATGCTTTACAAAATCATGCAAGTTGTCTTTTTTGTAGTTTTTAGCCCACAAAGGTTGTCTGATTTAGCCAAATTTCCAGATTTTCTGTCTTCCAAAGGAAAGAAAAGGTAATGGTTCTCAAACTTCTAGTATGTTGAAATCTTTCAGATACAGAAACAAGCATGTAAGCATGAAATCTGGGGGTGATTCCTCCCAAAGAACACAAAGACCCTCTTTCCAGCTTTGGCTGTCATAGGATGAAGCCTCATGTCATTACACAGTGATACTGAAGCAGAATAATTTCGAGATGAAAACTGCACATTTTATTATTTTAAGGTGATTTTAAGCATACATTAGTAAGGAAAAAAAAGAAAAGTTCTTAGTGGTCATGCATTGAGCTCATCTTTTATTTTGCTGTTACTGGCAGTTATTTGGAATTACTTAGGCATTTGGAAAAGACAAAATTCCATGGAAAAAAACCAGATCAACTGCGACAAGCTACTGTATATACGCAGAATGCACTTTAACTTGTCACTTCGCAGATTGCCAGCTGCTACCACTGCATTTTATGTGGCATACAGTTAGAAATCAAGAATGAAGTGTTTTGTTTCCTCTAACTCTGCAGTCTGTGCCACTCCATGCCCCCCCCCGCCCTTGGTTACTGGAAGTATTTGCCCTCAGACAAAAAGTCGTGGTGGTTTGGGTTTTTTTTTTCTAATGATTACATTTGCTCATCGTTTTCTGTCACAGTGTTAACTGCTTCACTGATGATTGTATAAGCAGAAGCATGTAGTTAAGCAGCACTGCCAGCTTTGTGGCACACAATGGCATGTGCTATCTTTGGCTGCACTGCCTCTGAGAACTTTTGAGATCTTTGGGACAGGGGCTTCTTTGCAGAGTGCTTTGCAAACAAAAGAGCCTTGAGTTGGGCTGAGGTACATCTCAAGCTTCTACATTGCTAAACAGTAAAGCGAAAGCAGGCTGTCTTTAAGCTTGGAACTGAAGAGAGCAAGAATTCACAATCCCTTGCAAGGGAGGGTTAAGTCAATATGACATTCCTGAATCCTTTATCTCCTCGTGGCAATGGTGTTTTCAAGCTGACTGTACTGTCTCGTCTCAGAGATTGCAAGTGTTGTTGCTACAGTTTCCACCTGCATTTCTGCAGCAGATACAGATACTTCTGTCACCCATTCTCTTGTGTATCTTTGCTACAGCCTGAGCAGCTCATGTGATTGTGTTTTTTGTACTCCTGACATGTTCAGCTTTCTCTTTTTCTCCTCACCCTGGACCACTTCCTAGCTGTTCTATACAGTCTGATCAGGAACACCACGTGCTTGCTGCAGCAAAGACAGAGATTTCCAGTAGCATCCGACAAAACACAATTACACACAGTGCTTTTTATGAAAGGACTCTAAGGAGTCCAAATGCAACTGAACTATCAGCAACAGACATTATTTTCAGAAAATTCAATCCAAAGGGGATGTTAGTTATTTTTGTGGAGAGACCAGTAAGCATATGATTTAAAATGATAACAAAATTACTGGATTTGTGTTACTTCCATTCTCTTTCACAATTTCATAACTGAATGAGAGAGTAGCCACGTTTCTCTTCCGGCTGCATACTGTCACTAACTTTCCCCTCCTTAAGAGTTGCCTTAGTTATACATCACCAATAGACTAAAAAAACAACTGGAGAGTAGTTTTGTTTCCAGTGATCCTTGCAGGGCCTTTAACACCTTCAAACTTGACCTGGTGTTTTTTACTTTTGTAATCTTCTGCATCTTATCAGGAGAGATATGCTAGCCAAACCTCTGCACTGTGGCCCCTATCTCTCATGTGCTGATGAATTCATTTGACAGATATGAATCTGTCCCAGATCTCCTCTTTCCTTCAAGGATGATTTTGGTAACCTGAATTATTAACAGTAATCTTTATATTCATACAGAGTTTATGTAAGAGGAAAAGATGTAGCAAGATGCCTTCAGATAATGACTTTCAAAGATCAATGTTCTGTCTCATATTTTTACTGTTCGCCTTCCAGTAAAGCCTTTCATACCCATACCAAACAGTAAACATTTCTCTCCAGCCTGCTTATAGCTTTCTTTTCAGTTTGAGTCACAACCCTGGAACCCAACTAGAACTTTGCCCAGTAATTAGGCGAGACCCAGTCCTGCCTGGGCAAAGCATCTACACTCATTTTAAGCATTTTGCTTTGATTACAGCCACTCAAAAGTGACGCTGTCATGACCAGATCCCTTAAATTCACCACTGATGTAAGTGCATCTCACTTGTTTTCCTGGCCCTTGTCTAGCAACTGCTCAATGGTGACAGTTGCTGCTGCAGGCAAGGCCTATGAGCATTCTTAACCAAGTGCCAAGTCCTGCTCCTTTCAAGTGAGCAGCACTTTCCTGACAGCCTTTATTTTAGCATTCGTCCAAACAAGATTTTCTTTAAGTTAATGTTTGCTGGCTAGTTTAGCTTAATGCCATCTGGTATTTCCTCAATTTAATTTCATATCCTCTATCTTTTTTACAAAGCTTCTCTCCATGCAGTATAATTTTCTAAGACAAACTGGACTTCACTCCTTAACACCGGTCCATCTGTGCAATACAGTAACTAATAGTGGCTAGTACTAAAGGTGCAATAAGAGGGCAAAACATTCCCACCTGTACAAGTCTAGCCACAAAGGAAATTCTTCCTTGTTCCTTGCAACCAGAAGTTGCTTTACACATTGATGAATGAGACTTGTTTTCCTATCCTATCTTGAATAACTCCAGATCTCATCATTATCCTCTTTTTCTCATGTTGCACCATGGCCAACCCTCTGAGGCCTGTGAGCAACCTACTAAAATCTTCATAATTTCAGAGTTGCTCAATATGCCCTGCCTCCCTGGGACCCAAAAAACCCCCAAGCTCTGGCAGTAGGCCACATGCGACAGGGATCCCGTTTCTCCAGCATAGGACAGGGCTGACATGAGCTGGGCTTGCCCAGATGTGTAACTGGGTCTGGAAGGGTTGGCTGTGTCAGCCCTTGCATTCTCCCACCACACACTGCTCTGCCACTGCACACAGGGTAACAGGATTTATCAAAAAGTTTATCTTAAATCTAGTTTGACAGAACTTTCCTCTGGAATATTTGCTGAACCCACTGAGGTACTTGCGTGGGATGTTCAAAAGCATTCAGTAGGTTTGGAAGCACAAATCCTTTTGTTGCTCAGTACTGTTGCTCTTTTGCCTGCTGCCAGTGTAGTCCTCCAACAGCTATCCTCGTACTACATTCTTCCTCTTGCCTCACTAGCTCTTTAGGATGTAAAGCCTATTATTAGTGATTTTTAAAGCTTTTTGACTATAAATATTAATTGGAACATACCACCTGGTTCACTTTTGTGGCAATCACACAGTATGAGTTACTACTAATCAGTTGTGTTAGTTCTGTACCTAGCACCCAACTTGCTGGCCAATTTGCATCCAATTTACAGCTCAACCTGCTGAGACCCCCAGAGCTGACCATAATGCAAATCCAGTAGCAGCTCCCTTGACAACCTGATATATCTCCTGCCCCGGTTTCAGTTGAGGGGTTAGTTGGGAACCCTGCCAGAGATTAGAGGGAGAGAGGGCGGGAGGAGAAAGACAGACAGGGACAGCAAAAAATTAACCCGGCACTGTTCCAAACCGGGATGTGGACATCACACTCCCCTTAGAATCAGAGACAGCAACTACTCACAGCAGCGACAGCCCTACAGCCACAGTGCTTTCCCGAGGCAAAGAAAATGGGCCTGAAGGAGAGCAAGTGTAACCGTCCTGGGGCCTCCAGCAAAGCAGAAGATCAGAAACTTCCCCTCAGAAACCATACGTACACAAAGAAAGCATGTGTCATGGCAGGCAAGAGCAGTGTGATCCTATACATATGCAAATGGTATCACAAATTCTTCATAGAATTTAAACTAATTGGACTGCTAAAGCTGGGAGGTGAGTAAGCACTATCCAACTTTGCGCTAAAATAAGGAGCTCAGCTGGATGGTTCTTGGAGGCAAAAGAGAAATAACTGACCTTGTACATTGGTTCCTAAAATGGTTGGGCTTTTGGATAAAAGAAATTAAGAGGACTAATACATGGGATAATGTCAGGATTTAAAGTACCATGCTTATGCCTCATGCAACCAATCTCAAAGGCATGTAATGGCATGAGAGTTTCATTATAGCTGGAATTAAGGTCACCTAAGTATTCCCATTCCTACTCCCTGCTTTCAATTGTCCATAATTACCTTCCTAAAACTTTCACACTGCTATTGAAATTTTGTCCACTTAGGAAGGAGATTTTCCAACTTTTGGAGAGAAAATCAACTTTGGAGAGAACACCATCTGGGTCAATATCCAGAGAAGGGCTTTTGTGTGTTTTGGTTTGGGTTTTTTTTCCCAAAAAGTATGCTTTTCCCAGGAAAATTACTCTGCACCCTCTGGTTTTTTTAAGCAACACTTAGAGGTAAGGAGCTGAAATACAGGAGTGAATAGCTCTTAGGAAAAGAATAGTTTTATGAAATCTAAGGAAGATCAATGGTGATGTATTCAGGTTACAAGTGCCCAAATACCATCAACCGTGCAAGTTCAGTACTGAATTTGGATTCTCGCTTTTGACACCGTGTTCTAAACAACCACTCTCTTGACCGGCCAGATTTTTATCTCGGTGACACCAGTTCACATCTTAAATCACTTCATTGATTTAATTACCTGTAAACAATGCAGTAATTCTTGATTGTAGGTCTATAATTAAGATAAGATTCTACCCTTAATCACACACACTATTGATAAGTGCCCTTTATTCCATTTTGAATTCCTTTTTCCAGCTCAGGTTCACATCCATTTTCCTTGTGCACATTTTATAGCTTTTCTTGCCACACACTGGATCTGAATTAGAGTTACTTGTTGGGGGGGGTGGAGGGGTAGGGGGTGTCTTCTCATGATTTTCCTGGCTTTGTACATGCTTATTAGACCTTCTGCCTTGATGAACCAAGAAAAAAATGAGAAAAAAAATCAGCCTGTATGCCTATTACTTGAGAAAATTACATTGTATTAATAAGTCAAAGAATCAATGAAGTTGAAGGATCATTGAATTTAAGTTAGAAAAAAGTTGGATATTGGGCACATTGTTGATAACTAACCATTTCATCCCAGAAATTCATGCTGTTTAGGTAGAGCATGCTGACAGTTTGAGATCTTACAGGTGAGGAAAAACACTAAGCTACAGCTTTATGCACTACACTGCATCAACTCATGCTAGCATTAAAAAGTACTTTGTACTTTTCCCTCAATATTTTTTTAGCTCCCTGTGCTACTGTGACCTGTGGAAACAGGAAAACCTGGAAACAAAAGTTAAAGCGAGAAAGCATCTCAGTTTTTAAATCAATGCCATTTATGCCTAGGCCAGTGGTCTTTTTCTTCTTTTGATTTCAATAGGAATTTCTGAAAAAAGCATCACAAATGAGATGCAAGTGCTTTCTGTGAGTTATTTCCTCTCTCGGTGTACAGCATTTCACCTATATCTTTAAGGCCACACCTGTATATATACACACGGACAGTCGAGTATGCTGTCAACCTCTAATTCTAGAGCTAACAAACAAGTCGCCACACTGTCATCTTGGCCACTGTTACATTGCCATGTTTCCCAGTTGGCTGAATTACCGTGGAAAGATGCTTTCTGCTCTGTTTCTAGCCCCAGTCACCCATAGAGGGCACCCTTATTGTACCATGGTAGTCCAAGGACAGTATTTCCTATTTGCGAGAATCATTCACTTAAAATAAAGCTTTTAAAGCAGAAGTTGTCAAATGCCCTAGATTTATTTTAGGATTTTTTTTCTCAAAATGCTCCTTAATCTTAAAGATCTTTTTTACATACATAAAAGATTTTTTTTGTCCATTTTACAACATTATTTTGCAGAACAAGAAAAAAGGGAAAGTATTATTAAAAAGCCTTTAAAAAGATTCATTGAAAAAGCTTCATTTTTCTGGCTTTTGTACTATAGATGCACTTTTAAATAAAATTGCCTTCAGTGAAGAACAAGAAAAACTTTCAATAAAAGTTCCGTTCTTTTCACCTTATATCAGTAATAAGCAAGTACTTGAGGGAGACCATACAGAGCCTAGGACTGCTTGGGTTTAAATGAGGACTTAGTGTTTAAATTTGGGGATCCGTATCTGAAAACACTACCAAATCTCTTTTGAAACTTACTACAACCAGGAACATCCTTACTCAGTTTGGTCCGGGTGCTGGAAGACTTGGAAAAGTCCTTGGAAAGATTTGGCTGCTGCAGCTACCATAATTTATCTTTCTGTGATCTGTCCAATTCACCTTCAATTTTCTTTTGTTTCAGGGGCTGAGAGGTGAAAAGAAGTGTTGGGGGGGGGGGGCGAACAGCACACATACAGCAAATGAAGTTCCATGTTACTTGTAAATACTTGCACTTTTCAACTTGCTGTAAAAAAGAGTCATGTTAGACTCCCTTAAACTTCAGCACACTCCCTTTTCTTGGGGCATGTTCAGTTATCACCTCTAAATTGGTCCTCACAGTCTGGTCTCCCAGAGCAAATAGTCTTTAGGATTGTTACAAAAACCTGCTGCCTTGGAGATCTGCTCCTACTGAATTAACCTCCTGACCCAAGGACCATAAGGCACTGATCGAGCAAGCCACATGCTTCTGAGCTTTACCTTAGCACCGACATGGAAGGTGTGACAAACACACCTTGTGTACAGATTCAGCCAGCTTTGCAGATAGCTCTTGGCTCTGAAGTAATTTGTATTTCACCTCCCTCTCTCTTCCAAATACACACATGTACACTTCTGCTCCTCAGGAAGACTTGAGTCACGTCTGACCCTAAAAAGGCCACATGTCATAAACCAGCAGTCTCATCTACTCACTCACTGCTGCTGGCCGTCTTTTCAGCTAGGCTTCCTTTGAGTTCTGCTCAGATGGAAACTTTAGCCAGTACTTCAGGCTTTGGCCCTGCAGATGTGACAGTGAGCTATTCACAGCTCAAATGATACAAGGTACTTCCTAATATCAGGATGGCTGCAAGCTTATCACTGGGTATAAAGTAGCATGTCTGTCAGTTACAAGCATTCTGTTGAAGGCTAACCCATCCACCAAACAAGGTTATCAGGTGTTAAAGCTCTGCTTTCCATGGAAGCATAAGTGTCTACATGGGAATTAAGAGAGAACAAACACAAAGCAACTCAAGTACCCTGATGAGAGTGAATAAAACCTGAGTGTGCCAAAGGAACTTAGTGTGTCCTTTCCTGATTACCCACCCATAGGCACTTGAAAAATTCTTTCCTGTCTCTGGGGATCTCTTCTCAGGTGCTGAAGTGGCTTTATGAATTTGGCCTTTCAACTCTCTCCAGCTCAGTTCCCTGTCTGCAGAGAGGAGATATCAGTGGCTGGGGGCTGGGAAAATGTGGTGCTTTGGTTGTAATTGAATTGTGCTGAAGCAGCTGAGAATCTGCACCACTGAGGATGCAGAGGACAAAGTGAGCTCCCGTTGCACCCCACTGGTGTCCTTTGCGGTGGTGGCCCAGGAGGCCGCTAAGCAGAGGCATTGGATTCAGCTAACAAGCCCCAGCTGTGAGCCACAAAGTGGCAGGGATGGTGCAGAGCTGCAGAGAAGTATGGATGTACAGGGAGTACAAGTGCTAGCAGTATCGTGGGCCAAAGAGTCAGAGGGGCAAA
>JANHGO010004444.1:0-24968 GCA_024606505.1 Aquila spilogaster | reverse complement strand
ACCCCCTCCCCCTCCCCTTTAGGGATGATAACAAATTATTCATTAATTTTTATAGGATTATTTCTGATTCTCACAAGGAAGATATATTATTGACATGAAATGATATTGAAATGATATTGGGATTCTCATTAGGAGCTTTTTGGTTTCTCATACCTGGTTCATTTTTTTATGTTCAAGAAATGAGGATTCTGGATGGTGATAGACAATTTATATCTTCACAGAGAAAACTGGGGGGCTTGTGATTAGGCAGCTCTGTTCTTGTATGAAACTCAGTAAAGCTGCACATGACAAAGAGGACACCAATGTCTAACATGCCCAGTTAGCAGAATGCTGATAGATTGACTCGATGCCTGGAACTCCACTTTTGTATCTGACTATAGTGCTTTTTGTGAATTGCTGATTGTCATTCTCTCCACATGACTAACTTTTGGCTATATGAACCTCTGTTATTAAGTCCTCAAGTTATGCCTTGATGGCAATGGACAGCACAATTCCTTAGCAGAAAATTCTTAGCAAGTGCACAAGTGACTGCTCAGTGAAGCATTCTAATTAAAGAAATGATGGAATACAATCTACTAAATTACATCAGTCTGTCTAGGTGGTGAGAAAAATGCTAGTGCAGAATAATAATCTGAGCAGTAAACTCATAAAAAAACCATTGTGTGTCAGAACATGGACCGTTTAGATCTCTTTTCCTCCTTTCTCAATATCTGGGGAGGCTCCCATAAATAATTATAGCAAACATAAAAATGTTGATATAATGTAAAACTATTGGAACCTTCTACAGAAAGCAACAATTGATAGTTGTTCATAAAATACTCAGTACTGCATTCCTAATGGTGATGATTACTAGCAGTGGGATACAGTGTAAACTCTACATATCACTTTTTGCAGGATGAATGGGAGAAGTATGTCCCTTCAAACAGTGAATATTTTTATTACATTGGGGTTAGCTTTTGTTTTTCAATTATTACTACTATTTTTCTTTAAAACATATACTCTCTCCCTAAACGTATCCAAATATATGCAATATTTTTATATGTTGTTCACATAACAATAAACATATTACATTTTTATAATTTTTTTTTTAGTATCAGCTCTTTAGAGGAAAAAATGAATGGTTTTAGGCTTAGTTGTCATGCCAACTTTTTCTATCAGTGTTCACACTAATTTCTGATAAAACAGAAAGTAATGAGCAGAGTGGCTGAAGTGATTGCATCAGAATCTCTGGATTCATGAGTATGAACACATTTTGAAGATTTTTAATCTGTTTTAAATTAAGCAATGAGGGTGAAATGGGAAACGGTATTTCTCCTTTAGGACATCCATTTGGTGTTCCATATGTTCCTGTATTTTTGAAGTTCTGGATATTGCATTTTCATCTTCTAACACTACCTATAAGTAAAGCTTTTAGCACTTTTCTATATTGTTAAGGAGTCTGGTATCCTCTTGGGAGACATGTAGGCTTGTGAACAGAAAAAAATATTCAATAAACTGATGAACTCTTGGCTACCCTTGATTTTTTTTTTGAAAGCTTCTGGAATTGTGGCACGGGTTCATCTGTCTCAAATTTAGATGTCTAGGTATTATTCATTTGATTAGTATCCTAGACTTCCGTCACAATAAAAGCCACAGACACCTCCAAAGGCAGACACATCTGATTTTAAATCTAGAAGTGGGACTAATCGATTCAGAAGCCTGTAAATGTCAATAGAGAAAGAAAGGTAGTTTTAGGGTAAGATTCATCTCTGTTAAAGTAGACATCTAAAATAAACTAAATGAAAAAAGCATTTGAAGAGGTGTACTGTACCTTAGCATATGAAAAAATAGACATTGGCTATTGGGGGTTTGGATGATTCAGTGATTCTAAGATTCTATTATTAGTTTAGATTAGAAATCCAGCTTCGAGATACCCTAAGTTGATTGATACTTACGACACATACCAGCTGTAAACAACCAGCTCTGCATAATGTGTTAACTGTTTGGCTGACATAAAAACACGTCTTTGAAAGGACTCTGAAATTTACAACAGAGCCAGTACTCTCTTCAAAGCAAGTTCATAGAAATGAAAATTGCCGTGGAGGTTTATAATTGCTGAGAGATTGACTTAGTAGAAATACTGCAATTTTTTTTTTAACTATTTAAGAAAAACTTTGACTGGACTTACTGTGACATCGACAGAACCATCCTCTATCATAATTACCTGAATCCTGAAAATTTTGAGCTGTACCTGTAACGTCATCAAATATTCCATGAAATATGTAAATGCACACTAATTTAATTAGCTCTTCATTAAGATATAAAGCACAGCATAGATAGATACCTAAATTGCAGAATTCTGATATTAGCAAAGACTTCAATTTTCTTTTATTATTGAAGCCCACAGAAATCCATGCTGTTACCATTGTGCAGCTGATAAGGAGATCATAAGTGGTATGTTTAGCAAGGACTTCAGTAAACGAATGACTAGCTTCCTCCATGTTATTATTTCCTCACTTTTGCCTCCAACTTTTCCTACAGTGGATATAGGTCAGGCTGTCTGTCTTCAGTGAATACTCTGTGTTCAATTAAAATGTTACTGTAGAAAAATAGACTGAACATTAATACAATCTCAGGTTAGACTCCCTAGTTATTTCTGGTATTTCTGGTACTTCCTGGGGACACATTCATGGACACCACTTAGCCCACTTGTAGCAAATTCAACACATGTGGGGCATACCGGTCTTACTGTGCCTGCACAGTCAACCTGTGTGATGTGTGTGCGGTGCATGCAAGACCTTGGACTCTGTGGGTACAATTTAAAGTAAATGTGCACACAAACAATGAACTGCGATTCCTGGTGTTTTGGCAACCTATTCAGACTCACTGTTCTGATTGTGCTGACCCTCTTCTAGAAGGCCTAAACCTCAGATGCAAGTGTCCATTTGTTGCACTGTATGGCAAATCTCTGTTTTCAGTCATTCTAGTGGAACCTTATCAAGGTCAGCAAAACCATTAATTCTGGATTTCAATGCTATAGAAATGGCCCAAAATACATTACTTTTTCCCTTTCTGTTTCTGTCTGACAAGTGCTTCTCATGTCACAGCTATTAGCCTTTATCAAACTCCATCCATTTGAAAGCCATCTACAGTTTTCATCAGGAGGCATTGAAGCCACTTGCCCCTTGACCAGGGTAAAAAAAAAAAAGAAGATATTGAACTTGTAATCTGGTTGTAGAGTGCCTGCATTTTTATTTTGTTTGAACAACAGAATGCACGTAGTTACTCTGAGAACAAATTTTCTAACACTGCCTCTGATTCAGTGACAGTTATTGCATCTACACTAGACCATTCCACATTGGAGTAAGGCAGCTGAAATGAGGAGCTTTAAGCAAAGCTCACTGTTAGACATCTCTGTTACACGGGGGTAAGATCTGTGCCATGCCAGACCTTTCATTATATAGCATAATATACTCATCTTTAGACTACATTGTAAATAACATAGCCTGACTATATTCTGGTTATTTCTTTTGGATATAACTTCATTTATATGAGATAAAATGTTCACTATTGTTGCTTTGAAAGTGTGTGGGAGACTCGCTTCTATTTGTATTAAACTGAATAAACAACACCCAAACATAAGCACACTGGTGCCTTATAGTAATAGGATACAATACATTTGCCTATCTTATTCCAGCTGACAACATTAATGACAGAACTGTTGTGTCATGGGCTATATTTTTTTTACTTTTTTATTGTTTTAGCAGAAATTGTGTCTGTTTGTTAAAGGACTGCTTTTTAATTTGGATTATAATCCTGAAACATACTGTGCTGTGATTAATGCATACACTATACTCATATATGCCATGTAAATAAAGATTCACAGTATACGCACAAAAATTCTATCCACATGTTTTTTGTAGGATAAATCTTTTCTTCACTATATCATGTTTACATATTCTTCCATATGTTTTAAAGTATTTTCACATACAAAATGGTCATGAATAATTCAGCTTTCTTAGTGTAAAATCATAATACGTTTAATTTCTATTTTAAATATAATTCTTTATTTTAAAGAAAAAAAATGGGTAATTTATATTTGTTACTGATGTCTTTGCTTATCAAAATTGTTTTAATGTCTGTTAATAAAAGGTTTTCTTTAAGTCTATTTGAACATAAAATTGTTCACACATAACAGCTTCATGTAATTTAGCAGCCTGGATTACATTCAGTCCTAGAAGATTTCCCAGACAGCCCCATAAAAATGTAATAGATCATCTACATGGTAAACACCTTTGCTATTACACTATTGACAGCAGAAAGTGATTACATACTTCTCACTGCAATAGTATTAGGAGATAAATTTTCTCTCATCACACTGTGACACTCGATGAAGTGTCATTAATATGGTCCATGGTCTGACTGCTATCTAGATAGATAGACACATATACATGCTGCTCGAGTGATGAAAAAGTAAACTAAAGCTTTATATAGTGTATAACAACATCCACAATTTCTGCAGGGTAAAATATGTACCAGCACTGTAGGACTTGTACTGTCTCTTGACACATCAATAAACTTTGTCCTTTATAAATTATCCATAGCAAATATATCTTTACTTCTGAGTGAAATGAAGGATCACAGTTATAAAACAGCTCCTTCCCCACCCTCTCACTGTTGTGCGAACACAGAGGAAGCATCCTCTCTAGCTGCAAACCCCATCAGCAGCTATTTTCTAGTACCCTCTCCTGTGGGTATCCAAATCCTTCAGGAAAGACACTCATGTATGCTAGGAATAATCTACTTTGATTTTCTAAACAAGCATGAAGTTGCTCTTACTGTCAAAGGCAGATTTACACCGAGTGCATAATGCCAACACCTGCTGAATCCACTTAGTACACTCCTGCAGACAAGTCCTGAGCACATAAAAGCAGGCAACAGGTGGAGATGACATGCCAATGAGAGAACAGAAGGCAATAAATAGGCAGCATTGGTCAGAGCGATAAATAGTTGTGACAATGCACCATCTGCTGAGAGAGTACCAAGAAATCTGTAGTCATAACAGCACAGCAGAGTATTTATGTTACATATATTCTTTTCTCAGTCACTGAAGATCATCTGCAAACTTGGGCATCCTCCCCAGTGAAGAGGGAAGTTAGAATAGGATTTTAAGATTTGTACATTGACAATGTCACCCAGACCTCATACTTATTAACTTATATTTCTGTATGATCACTGAATCTCTGAAACTGAAAAATAATAGAGAGATACTAAACCTATGTGAAGTGGGGAGGTGTGGTAAATGCTACTTTTTCTCCAGTAATAAATGAAATAGAGACGGAATTATACTAACATATATATTTTTATTATTTTTGTTTTTAGTTTATTTTTATGTTTTTTAATTTCATATTTTGTTTCCTTTTTGTGATCTGTTGTTACTAAATTATAACAGCTTAAATTTTATACATAGGTAGCTCCAGAAGTAATGCCTCCTAAATATAAAGAGCACAAGAACACTATTTGATCAAGCAAATTCTCAGCTACACAACACTCTTTTTCAACATAGTCACCACCGTTAGCTATGCATTTTTGCCTGTGATGAACAAGAGCCTGCATGCTGTGCTTGTAATAATTTGCACCAGCAGAGGTGACCCACTGTTGTCACCACTGCTGAAACGTATCACCCTCTGCCTCACTGTGCTCACATCCACTGTTCGGTCTCTGGCAACGTTCAGCAAGCATCAATGAATGTCACTGGTTGCCATTTTTTCCACACAGAGGAATTTATTGGCACATCTTTGCTTTATATGCACTTCTATGTGAGATGTCATTTAATAGTGAGCCAGAATTAAGTAATAAACTCTCTGAACTCTGATCACCTAAGGATGGACTGGTCATCTGAGCTAAAGAGCTGCATCCATCGGGGTAATTTTCTTGATACTTGGAACATTTAACCAGATCTCATACATGATGCATTAAATAAATCTTTGCCTCAGCACGTGGGATATTGTCTGATATCTTGAGTTTGAAAGGATTGTATCTGGATTCTTAATGTGGGTTGCAAAGGGGGGGATTTATTATTTTTTAAGAGGCAGATTCCTATTGAAAATTAACTGGACAGTGTTTTTTTTGGAAATCATTGTGGTGCAGCCTGGCAGGCCCTATGATGGGGAAGGTGCTGTGTCACTATCAAGCTCTACAGTTGCTGCCAGGCCTGTAATCATGATCTTTCAGAGACAGATAGAATTTTACAGCTGCAAACTGAGTCTTCTCAAAATGACCATAACTTTCAGAGACTTGAAGGCTTGTGCAGGATGACTGCAGCAGCTGTGGGAATGTGAGGTATAGAGGATAACCTCTGATCTTTAATATATATGAAATAAATGTATATATGATAGTATGCTTTGTTTTGCTCTGAGAGAGTTTGTAGGAATGAGTTTAAATGGTTTATATGAAGTGCTTTGCTCTATATTACAGCAGAGGAAGCTTTTCATACCTGGCCCTCTTGTATGTGTAGGTTATATGAATATGACTGAAATTGCAGGACACTTTTTCACAGTACTAAGAGAAACAGTGAGTAATGTATATGAGCATTGTAATAACAATGATATCTAATTATCTCGGGGCAGAGAAAAGGAACTGAATTTGGCTTACTCCCAGGTTATTTTAGTGTGTTTAGAAGCTAAACTTTAACCAGAACAAAACGCTGTATTCTTGCAACTTACTGTCCAGTGTAGCATGGATTTAAAACGTATCCTATTGTAGTGACAGTAATGAGAAAATACAGGATGTTTAACCTATAATGTATCAAATGCACTGCAAAGTATGTCAGTAAGTAATGGATTTTAGACTAGCTTTAAAATATCTCCCCCATTGCAAAATAAATATTAACAATTTTTGCTTGTATTCATAGATTGGCAAAAAGTGAGAATATATCATTAAATGTCTTTATTATGTAATAATAATACTTCTATATATAGAAAGTTTGTCTAGAGTGATCTGGCATGTCACAAAAAAAGCCAAGCCTATTTTCCAAGGCCTGGTTCCAATTAATGATGACTCCTCATCAATGAGATGAGTCTTTTTCTTTCTGTCTTAAATATTTTTTTTCTCCCTTAAGAATTATATTTTCTATGCAAAACAATCTCTTTGTTCATTTTTCTTCACATGATGAATTGATGTAGTTCTTCCTTGTCCAGAAAAGGGCCAGCCAAGCATCATTCCTCAGCTGGCAGACAACCATGCGATGCTGTAACACAGGTAGGTACAAGACCTCACCGCTGTAGCTGAGGGCATTTGAAGCTCATCAGTCTTCCACAAAATAAAATCTTCTCTGATTGAAATCACATCTTGAAGACACATGCAGGAGTTCATGATGTTGCTTAGATATGTAAATATGTAAATTATTAATTGTAACATTGCTTAAACTTTAGTGTTTTCTCTAAAATTGTGGCCAGGCTACGGGATTACCACACAGAGACACAAGGAAACATCTGGAAGAATAAGAGAAATGTCTGTATTCATCTCATGAATGCCGTCGGCCCATCTCAAGGCGAATGCACAAGGCAAAAACAGCATTAGCAATGGACTTTGAGAACTGCACTCATTTCACACAGGAAAAGGACCCTCCTATCACATCTGAGGCAGAAGAACTTGTGTGACACAGAATTATCTCCCA
The DNA here is from genome assembly GCA_024606505.1 of Aquila spilogaster. Lineage (NCBI taxonomy): Eukaryota > Metazoa > Chordata > Aves > Accipitriformes > Accipitridae > Aquila > Aquila spilogaster. Next base: position 17,311 of record JANHGO010004444.1, on the reverse strand, counting down.
GGCTTTTCTTCACAGGGAAACCATAGCTCAGGAAAATCCTTTTAAAAATGTTTCAGAATTATGAGGGCTTAAGGGAACAGTTTTTGGAAGCTCTTTTTTAAATCTGAATGAAGTATTGCCGTGCAGTTGATCATGGCAAAGGCTGGTCCTTGTGGGTTTTGATTTTCTCAGTGCTTTCAATTAAAAAAAATTAAGGGCGAAATCTCTGAGGTTTGAATCTCTGAGGCTGTGGGTGGTGAGAAGAGGAAGTCCTGTTGTTCATTCCCACTCATGGGGGGTTTTCTTCTCTGTGTTTATCCCTTCTCAAGAAGGTTTAGTTTTGTACAGTGAGTACAAGTATTAACTTGACCCTGTACCTAAGACAGCTGTTGTCTATCCCATTGCTGCAAACAGTTTGAACCATGACTTCTGGAGAGCGTAGTCAACGAGAATACAACTTCACTGTCTTCAGACATCTCGATGAGCTAACCCGCAGGCATTCATCTCTTTTTGTGAAAAGGTATCACTTTTTGAGACTAGTATGAGAAACAAAACCTTTGTTTTCACACTCAGTTTTAGCATAGAAAACAATATGTAGTAATTTCATCCCATCCCATGTCATGTTATCAATTCTAAATTCCATTTACAGACTTAATTTTCCAATCCCCACATTTTTCTTTCAGTCTTGTTCAGAGTTTTTAAAGTTGCTACTGCAAACCAGGCTTTAAAAAATACAAGTCATCAGACACAATTTCATTCAACCACGTTATCAACAAATGGCTAGAGAGCAATCAAACTAAGTGCTTCTTTCTGTTGTTTTTTTTTTTTTTTCTGCTTACACATAACCCACAGACGAAATCACACTCAAATACACTGAGCTGAAGCAACTGATAAAACCTTTCTTTTTGCTTTTCTCATGCGGCAAGTGAAGGGAAGAATGTCTTTGCACAGTGTTGTCATTACTTCTGCTGTGCCAGTTTCTTGCCTTTGCAGGATCTGTCTGTTGGTCACACTTATGTCACAGCGGTGTGGAGGGGTCACATTCCCCTCCCACAGCAGCTGCTCTGCTTTTTTCCCTTTCATTCTGTGTTCAGTGGTCCTGTCACTACAAAAAGAAGTCAGACACCCTACTGCCCTCAGCTGTACTGCTGTATAAGAAGGGATACAAATCAAAGGAGCCAGCATCTCTCTGAGCACAATACTCTGCTTTCTCCTGCAGGATGCTTCTAGGCAGAAGAAGAAGCTGTCCAGCCAGGATGCTCATTTTCTCTGTGGCATCATATCTGCTATGGGCTCCTATATTGCAGGAATACAGAAAAAGAGAGAAAAGAACCAAATAGTTTTCACTTCATCAGTGAGAAATGGGTATCTGACACAAGACTTCAATTCCAACAGAATACTCCAACTTGAAAAATTGTAATTTCAAGAACAGGCTGGCTTTACTCACTGAAGTGGGAGCAGTAAAATTCCTGTGGGTATTACTTCGTACTACTTCACTGGACACTGATAGTTACAATTAGTTTTTATGTCAGGCAAATGGTTTGTAACCTTCTGTAACGATCTCAGTGAATACTTTTCTTGGTGATGGCACAGATCTGATCCCTAAGGAAGTCTGTAGTCAGAAGGACTGGATGTGATGTCTACATTCACCCATTATTTAGAATTCTCTATTAAATATTGCAATACCTTTAAATAAATTTAAATACCTTAAATATTGCAAAAGCACCTCATGGGTGATTTCACATCAATGGCTAACTAGGCTCCAGGACACTGGTGTCTCACAACTCTTTTCAATGGAACTGAGTTAGAAAAGACAAAAAAAAAACTCATGGGTTGAGAGAACAGCAGGGATTTCGCTTATCAATTACTATCAAAAGCAAAACAGACAGCATAAGAAAGATTAATGCCGTTTATTGCCTATTAGTAATGATCTTTTTTTTATTCATTGAAGAGTAATAAAAGAAGGAGCAAATCTTCAGCTGATGTATACTGCCATTGTTACACTGACTTGAAATCAATCTGAAGGAGTCTAAATTCATCACTTTATTTCCATTCTTGAGTTCGTAATGTAGGCAGTTGGACTAGCCAGATGCTGTGCAATGGAGATATCTGTGTAATGTTCAAAATGTTGAGTCCCAGATTGATACCCAGCCACAAGACAAAGCTTTGCATTTGTTCAATGGCTAATAGAAATTCAAGCTACAGCACCAAAAATAACTCAAAAAATGTTAAACTTTATCCATTTTTACCAGGGGACTGGAAATGAATGCATGTCATGACTTTGCTTGAGTCAGTATGCACTCAATTTTTCTGGCAGTGCTTCCTTCCTAAAAGCACATATTTAACTGCATCCACGTTTTGGAAGCATGCAGAAAATGTGACTCTATGCTACTTTATTTCAAATTTGGCCTGTAGAAAAAGCAAGTCTGACCAGCCTATCTGAACTGATACAACATACGTGCAACCTCCTTTTGATAACACAGCCTGGATAAGAAGAGTGAGAGTAAATGCTATGTGTGCGCATGTGAATGGAGCACTCTAAGCTACTTGTTCTGTAAAGGTCTTTGCCCGAAAACTGATAATGCCCAAAGGAAATGAACAAAGATAAACTTTATTTGAGCTGACTATTAGCAGAATTAAACAGTAGGCAGAATACCAGTTAAAACTTGAGATAAGAGTCATCTTGAGAAACAGTGTAGGAGACACATGGAGGTCTCTAATGAGGTAGAGACACCATGGAGGAAATGAAGCCAGCAAGGCAGATCTGAACTGCCCCTTGGTCGTATATTGGGTCAAACTGTTTGGGATTAGTTATAGAAGGCTGCTTAGAAATACGTATATGTTTTTAAAAATGGTTAATTTAAAGTTTTAAAAAATGATTGTTTTTAATTCTCTTGTATTTTCATTTAATTTTTGTATTGCTGATATTTATCCTGAACGTATAATTCTCTGACTGCTGATTATGTTATTAATAAACTACTTCCATCCTGACTTCATTTAAATGGCATGAGTTAAGATGTTTTTCACCACGAGAAATTACCAGCTATCCCAATGCTACAATACCTTTGACACTGTAAAACTGATCATTATATCTATTGGTCTGAACTAGCTATATTAATTTGTTAGAGACTGTATGTCAAATCTGTTTTAAACTGTTCTAGAAAGACCATCTCTGTGATAACACAAGTATGGCTCAATGAAAAACATGCATCTAGCTTTTTGATCTCCCTTTTCCTACCTCCAAAGCCATGGAAAATATCCTGGATTTCCCTGAGAAAATTCAGCAGTGGAATAGCTGCCAAAAAAAAAAAAGGACGTTTACTCCAATATTTCAAGGGAGATGCAAAATATACAAACAAAAAAGGCAACAATATTGAGTGATGCTGGGGTGCCCACATATTTATAGCCATGAAATGTGCTGACTTGACAAAGACACAAAGGCAGCCAAGTGTACTCTAACAAAATTGCAGCGTTGGCAGCTGTGTCCAGGAACAATAGGTACAAGTAAAAGTTCCTCATGTGGAAATCAAGTTTCTAGTCCCTAGATATTTTATTCACTTCTTTGTACTTTTCAACTTTCTGTTTCCTACTCAACTGAATCTTTTTTTAACTCTTTTTTTTTTAAATCCTCTGCTGATAAGTAGACAACATTTCCATGCTGTATCCATTAAAAATTACACTAATTACTTATGCTATGTATATACAGTATGTCAACTGTATGAATTAGCAAACATAAAATACTGTAAGAGGTTGAAAGAGAACTGAAATAAAAAAATCCCTGAGATTCCTCTTCAGATTCATTTTTTTTTTCTGAATTCCATTGGACGTATATTGTGAATTTTTTAATTAAGACTTTTTCTAGAAATTACATTTGTTCTTAATTTGGGGAGTAAAAGAGACATCATATATATGGATATCAAAACAAATACATTCTTCTCTCCATGCAACAAGAAGCAGACATGCAGCACCGCAGTAATTTCCTGTTCTCCCTTAGAGCTGTAAACAAGCCCTATTCTACATGTGGCACTCTCGTCTTCTCTTCCTTTAAACTGCACTGTATCAGGCTTTATTTAATGTTTTTCAGAATCTTTTACTTTCTCCCCTTGTTACTCTTGTTCTCTACCATTAACTATCTCCCCAACTTCTTGTCCCAGGTTAGAAATTTTGTATAATCATTCCATAAATGCACTATATGGCACCATGGGGGTTGTTTGCCCTGCCTCGGAGCTTGTGAGCCATGCCATAAATATAGCATCTGGTTAAACTGTGGACTTCTCTGTGACTCTGAAATGAAGTTGCCAAAGGATTGAATGGATTCCAAAATCAATATGATGAAGAAATGGGAAAAAAAAATCCATTAAATTTTACTGAACACAAGGATATTATACTTCATAGAATGATAGAGTGTTTTGGGCTGGAAGAAACCTTAGATCATCCAACCACCTTGCCATGGACAGGGTCACCTTCCAGTAGACCAAGTTGCCCAAATCCCCATCCAGCCTAGCTTTGCTTCCAGGGATGGGATATCCACACTTCCCTGGGAAACTTTTTCTAGTGCCTCACTACCCTCATAATGAAGAATTTCTTCCTTATATCTTAATTAAACTTACCCTTTTTAGTTTAAAAACATTATCCTTTGTCCTGTCTTTATACTTCCTGATAAAGAATCTCTTCCCATCTTTCCTGTGAGCCCCTTTTAAGTACTGGAAGACTGCTATAAGATGTCCTCAGAGCCTTCCCTTCTCTAGGCTAAGTAGTGCCTACTCTTTCAGCTTTTCTTCATAAGACAGGATCTCCAGTCCTCTGATCATCTTCATGGCCCACCTCTGGACCCTTTCTAGTAGTACCATGTCTTTCTTATGCTGTGGGCCTCAAAGCTGAAAGTAATACTGCAAGTGGGGGTTCATGAGAGTAGCATAAAGGAAGAGGTTTTCCTCCTTTGACAGGTCAGCTACAGATCTTTTAACGCAGCCCAGGATGTGATCAGCCTTCTTGGTTGCAAGTGCACGTTTCTGGTTCATATCAAGCTTTCCATCCACCAGTACCACCAAGTTCTCTTCAGTGCTTCTCTCTATCCACTCATTGCCTGACCTGTACTGATGTTTGGGATTGTCTTGACCCAGGTGCAGGTGCATTAGGCCTTGTTGAACTGCATGTTTTTAACAGTAGTCTACCTCACAAAGCCTGTCAAGGTCCCTCTAGATGGCAGCCCTTTTCCTCCAGCAACATGCAACTTAGCATCTCCTGCAAACTTGCTGAGGATGCACTCAATCCCACCATCCATGTTGCTAACAGAGATCTTAAATAGTACCAGTCCCAGTAGAGACCCCCAAGGAACACTGCTTATCACTGGTGTCCACATGGACATTTATCCACTGACTGCAACTCTTTGAATGTGGTCCTTCAGCCAGCTCCTAATCCACCTAGTGGTCCTTCTGTCAAATCAATGTCTCTCCAATTTGGAGGCAAGTATGTAGTGTGGAATAGTGTCAAACACTTTGCAGAATTCCAGGTAGATAGTGTCAGTTGCTTTTCCCTTAAATGCTAGTACTGTAACCCTGTCATAAAAGGCTACCAAATTTGTCATGCACAATTTGCCTTTATTGAAGCCATACTAGTTGTCACCAATAACCTTGTTTTCTATATGCCTTGACATATTCTCTGAGATGATCTGCTTCATGATCTTGATGGGCAGAGAGGGGAAACAGACTGGCCTGTAGTTCCCTGGGTCTTCCTTTTTTCCCTTTTTAGAAGAGGGGATTATATTTATCCTTTTCCAGTCAGTGGGAACTTCACTGGATTGCCATGACTTCTCAAATACGAAGAGTGGCTAAGCAAATTCATCCACCATTTTCCTCAGGACCCTCAGATGCATGTTCCTTAGATGGTCTTGAACTTGATCCTCCTACAGTAGGCAGTTCATTCTCTCAGTCCTTGCCTTTGCCTTCTGTGACATGGGTGGTATGCCTAGAACACTTTTTGGAGCAAGATTTGTTGTCGGATCTCACTAAACTGCAGATTTCAGGAAGCTGAGAGACTAAAATAAAATAGATAATTGAATGATTGACTGTTCCTTACAATCCACCTCAAACATCTGATACTGACTTTTTGGACATGAGATGGTGGGCTAACTACACAGTTGGACTGATATGATATGACTCTTCTCATACAACTCAACATAGAAACCTATGATCACAAACTGCAGAAGTTGATGCTCACTTACAGACTAAGAAGAGCCTGGACTCATTCATTCACTGTAAGGATATCCACAGAGATTCTGCTCTTTTGTAACTGTAGATGTTGTCCAAGATGAAAGTATAGGAGCAAGAAACCTAGAAGATTACTGTCATGGTTTTGACTGGGATAGAGGTGTGGTTTATTATTATTATTATTATTTTTTAATAGAGGCTTGTATGATGTTGTGTTTTTGATTTTGGATGAAAACAGAGGTGATAATACACTGATGTTTTAGTTGTTGCAGAGCAGTACTCACACAGAGTCAAAGACTTTTCTACTTCTTGCTCTGAGACTGCACAAGGAGCTGGGAGTGGACACATCCAGGACAGCTGACCCAAACTTACACGGGGATGTTCTATACCATATGTTATGCTCAGTAAGAAAAGCTGGGGTAAAGGAGTGTAAAGAAGAGCAAGTGTCGGATGTTCAGAGTGATGATATTTGTCTTCCCAAGAAACTGTTATACATGATGAGCTCTGACTTCCTGAAAATGACTGAACATCTGGATACTGATGGGAAGCAGTGAATTAATTCCTGGTTTTGCTTTGCTTTCACACACAGCTTTTGCTTTACCTAGCAAACTGTGTCTTAACACATGAATTCTTGCACTTTTATCTTTCTGATTCTCTGTCCCATCCCACCTGGGAAGAGTGAGTGAGCAGTTGTGTGTTCAGAGCTGCCTGCCAACGTTGAAACACAGAAAACAAATATCCACATCTGGTTTAATTTTATTATATTTTGACCGGTGAACATGCATATGACTGGGATTCAGACTTAGTTGGTGTAGTTATCAGTGGTTTTGGTATTGGTAGGGTACTGTCATTAAATGAAGATTGTATTGCTACTCATTTCTGCATTAACAAATATTACCTGTGTGTAAATAATTGCTCACTTTATTTCCAATTTGGAAATATTTTTTTTTTCTAATATTTTCTTGATTTTTGTCTAAGTTTTATTAGAACCGTGAGTGGCTTCAAAGATCTTGGAATATTATGTCTTCTTTATGTTGTCAAATCAGCTAAGGGCTCATCCCTAACTGGAGTCCCATAAAGAATAAAATCTCTTAATACAAATATGAAGGGTTTATTTTTTGCCTCCTATTGGCTGATCTTTCTTGGCAAATAGATCAGTTTAACGCAGATGTATTTTCCACTCTTGTTGATTCAATTTGGTTGGTTACTGTTTAAAACAAACAAATAAAAATACAGAAATAAGTCCAACCAGCAGTAACTTAGGCATAGTTAACTGAACATTAGCTCACTGAAATATAATGTAAAATGTAGTGAGACTCAGGCATAATAAGCCAGTGTGATTAACACATTTTAAAAATGCACATGAAATAAAACGAGACTTAAGATAAAACACTGACATTATCTAACCTAAGTCTTCTCCCCATCAGATTTTAAGCTAAATAGATGGAAATAGGGTTTTTCAAAGTCCATAAGCTTGTATTATTGGGTTACAAGTTATTCTCCTGAAACTAATTGGGTTAGTCTTTATTTACATCTTACAAGAGAAATTGAGTTAAAAGTGGGTTTTGTTTCAGAAATAGCTGACAGAAGGAGTGATAAGAGATTTAGTTGTAGAAAGAATCTAAACCATCAAGACAAAATAAATGAGCAAGATCTCAAGAAATAGTTAATGTACTGTCTCTTTATTGTGCCATCCTTTTCCATGTATTTTGACCTGAAGTCCATGGCAAGTTAAACTGAAAAAATTTAAGTAGGAGAAAAATGTAACTAGTTGCAAATTGCTTATCTGTGGAAAGTTTAGGAGGTGTGTTCCAGCCATAAACTGAGATTCCTTTACCTCTTCTTCCCTCACATATACAAAGTATCCACTGATGATTTCACACTGGTTAGGTTCATACAGGTAGAGTTCATTGAAAAACATATTTTTCTCTTTCTTCGAGATGTTTTTTTTTTTTTTCTGCGTAATCCAACTGATTTAAAGTGATCAGAGATCTCAGTGAGCACTAAATGGTAACATCAACAGCATAGGTCTCCCTGACAAGAAGGGTTACCACTATAAAAAAAAGGAAAAAAATACAAAATACAAATTAACTTTTGTAATGAAATTATATAAATATTCACAGTTGATAGAAGACAATTTTGATTTGCTTAAAATAAAAATAAACACACAATTTCCTTAAAAGCAGAAAAATTAATGATTGTCATCTCACTTTAGTGACTAGGGTTTGAGGCATTGATAAATTAGATGACTTAATCTTGTGAGACAGGAGTTTACTGAGATCTTGTAGTTTACAGTCTACTGTCTGAAATCTAATGATATTTGTGCAAGTGTGCATCCATCCATTCAGTTATTCATCTGCTCACCTAGCCACTCATTTATTTCCCTTTTTTTCACTCTAGGATACTAAATAGTGGCTGTTTCACAAATATATGGAAAGAAATAATACTAGTAAGCTCATCAAGAGAAGACAGTAAGGACAGAAAGATCTTAAACTTTTAAAGTGTGCTAATGCTACTTTGCAGGTGTTTGTCTAGCCTGTTCCTTGAGCCCTTCTTTGATGGAGATTTTGTCAATAGGCTGTTCCAGGGCTCCAGTATCTTTAATGTTGAGAGCTTGTTATATAAATTGTCTTTTTTTTCTAATTTGTCAGTGATTTATTTTCTTCTATATGTGTTGAAAATTATTCTTTTTGGGTTTGCAGCAGCAGCTTACACAGCTTGTTCTAATGAAGGTGTAATGAAGTGACAAAATCAGCAAACACAGAAGAGGAAAAATATTCTTAATAGATAAAAATATTATAAAGATGAATATTAAAATGATAAAATATTTTCTAAAGATATCTTCAACCACAGTGGTTTATAATAAGAGTGAAAGTCATTTTAGGAGTTACCTTTTATTCTAAAAATGCTGAAAATACAGACTTTTCAGACAACAGGGAGAAAACAATAACAAGCATCCTCAGGCCTTTACAATTACAAAGACTTCGGAAATGTATGGCTTTCATCTGATTAAATTAGGAGCAACGTTTTAGGAGAAAGTGTAAAATCACAGATTACTACAGGATACAATGAATTTAGGCTGAATTACATTATCTGAGGAAATTCCTGCTGTGGCTAACTGAAGAACAGAATACAATTCAAAGTCTACATTTAGTGACCATTAAAACAATAGCTTTATTTATTTGATTATTTGCTATTTGTTTAAAATTAGTACCACAACCCTATTGTTACATCAAATATTTGGAGCTTTAAGGATTAAATCACATGAATCCCATATAAGCATAATTCTAAATATATGGTGGAGAAAGAGGAAAAAATAGAACTTTATATCATCTTGTAACGTTATACTGTGCTGAAAGTGTTTGTTCCTTGTATAATGCATTTACAAACATTTATGATTTCTTGATAAATAGATATATTTAATGCAGAACTTTTCAGCTTTAAGGTCAACATATCTGCAAAACAAGGAATGTTTTCATGATAGAAAACACAACCAAGGACTTGAACTCAGTGTTTTGCCCTCGTCTCAATTTGAAGTTGAAGTAAAATGGGACTCTAGCACTAATATGCAAAATAAAAAAAGAGAATATTATGAGCCCAAACATCCAGTTTCTCTGAAGTATTTTAGTTTTGGCTGGTTGCCAGCTTCCAATGAAAATACCGAAATTCCCAACTTCTGCTGGTTTATGTGAGGTGCAGTCTGACACTGAGATTTACTAGAAAAGATTATTTGGAGAAGAATCCTTCAGGCCACAGTTTGTTTCACTGCAGCACAGCACACTACTGCTTCTATTCAACTTGGTCCTTTTTTCACAGCAGATCTTAGAGGAAGAACAAAACTACACAAATTATGAAGGATAAGATGGCATTTTACCTCTCTAAAGTTTGCAATCACATTGCAATTGAGGAGGGGGGGAAGTGAGGGATAAGACTGAAAAAAGAATAGTTTGCTGTTAAGAAACAACTGAATATTGCTCAATTTGAAACAATAGGAATTATTCTCATTTACCATTAGATGGCATACATACAGTATAAAATACTTGATTAAACAAAATTCCAATGTACCAGGTAAAAGGTTAAGTAATACTTCTGTAGCACAGTAGATGCACACTAGAATTTTAAGAAGTGATTGTTGAACCACTCTCTATAATGTTTGAAAATCACCTTAGTAAATAGTTTTTATTTTAACTCACAAGTTTTACTTCATTTCTTTTTTTTTTCTGATTCTCTCCCCCATTGCACTGGGAGTGGCAGAGTAAAGGGCTGTGTGTTGCTGAGCTGCCTGCTGGGTTAAGCCACAAAACTGCCTTTTGTGCCAAATGTGGATTTTGAAGGGTTGAGACAGCAGAAGATATGATCACTGTTAAAACAAAATTGCCATAAACGTTATAGAAGTTTAATGATTTCTTGTCACAATGTTAATTTTTATTATTTTCTGAGATCTTTCAGAGTCTTTTCTTGTATCCCTTATTATTCAACACCTTACCTACAGTATATGTTTCCTTTACCATCTCTGGAGGCTGGATTAAGGTTAGCATTTTGCTTATGATATGATGAATTTGCTACTTGAGATATTAATTTGGTACTTGTAGTCAGCATTGAAGTCATCCTTGTGTTTTGGGAACCATCTCTTGGAAACTATTAATAATTACACACTGTCTCTTCAGAGAACCAGGCTGTGGGGAAGACAAAGAGGGATACTTTCCATCATTTCCTCCCCCCTGCCCCCTTTATCTTTCACCTTCACTTTTTCCCCCAGAGAATTCTAAATTTCCTTGGGGTGTTCAAACCAGCATGTTCCTATTGCTACATCTCCTGATTGGGCTTTCGGTTTTGTTTAAGTTTAACCAATGATGAAAAAATATCATCCGGAGATCTGCCTTGAGGCTGGGTACTTATGAGTGGCAGGAAGAATGAAATGGTATAGGCAGGTACCTAGAGCAGTGGACACCCCCACTGTTTTGGAACTTCAGCCTTGAACAACTGCAGAATCCTGAAAAACCTGTAAAATATTTGGAAATGGTATGCTGCTGACAATTCTAGAAAGACACAAATCATGACGACATACTGGGGCCTGGCCCATGCCTACCAAGCCCTGTTTAACATGTCATCAGGGAGAAGAGATCCTTGGATCTGATGAAAATTCAACTAGCCCTGCAACTGCTCCAACCCCTGCGACTGACCCAGCAGTTGCTTCAACTCTTGTGAGAAGCCCTGCAGTTGTGACAGACTCTGCAGCTGCTCCAACCCCTTTGGCAGGCCCTGCTGCTGCTCCAGTCCCTGTGACAGGCCTTGGAGTTCATCCAGAGAACCTATCTGTGCCAATATCAGCTGCCCCTATATACAAGACAAAAAAATGAATGTGAAAATCAGCACATTTGGTAAGGAAAGAAACAGAGATCGACATGGAAGAAGCAGATGAGAAGAAGAAGTGCTGTCAGAAGAACAGGAGAGGGAAGAAAGAAGAGGCAGAGCTCATAAAGGAGACAATAACTCCTGATCCTTATAGTGAGCTGAGATATATGTAAAACTTCTTCAGTCGTCATCCACATGACCACATTTTCACCTGTCTGCTCTGATGCTGGAAGAATGAGGCCAGTAGCCTGGACTTAGTGTGTAGCAAAGCCAGGCAGCTGGGATCCCTTTTGAGGGAAGGGGAATTGACAAAGTAATTGGAAAAAGGATATAAGCCTTCACCTTATGGAGGTGACTCTTGTCAACTGTGAAGGAAAGATCTTCAAGAAAGATCTGGCATGATACCAGGTAAGTGGACCACCATGGAGAAACGTATCCAGTACTTGATGAAGGTAGTTGTTCTGGAGGTGATGTATAATATTGACCTGGACAATGATCAGTCATCCCAAGACTCACATGATGACAGCTGCCCAAGACCTATATGGCAGAAATTTGTACAGAGCACACCATCAGCATATGCCAGCATACTGGCAGCAATGACCTGGAAAGTTGAAGAAAATCCAGTAGTGGATGAACTTTGACAATATGAAGAAAATCTCTTGCTCCATACAGGCTTGTGTCTCAGCTGTGGAGAAACTGTCCTGGGAGTTCCAGTAATTAAAAGAAAATATGTCCTAATCTCTACCAGCATGGACCAGTATCTTAGCTATTAGATGAAAGCATTCCTGTGTTTGAGAGAGAGGATATAGTGGGTACACTCCATGTGCCACTCAGTGACTTTACCTTTGTGACCATGGAGAGAATATGAGGAAGTGGAATGAAAAATCCACTTTGAATATAGAGGCACAGGCCCAAGAGTTGCAAGGAAGAACAATCAAAAAAGGGAATTCTTGCAGGAAAATGGCCACTCCAGTTTCCAGTGGGCAATCTCCCAGACATAGAACATGATCTGATCCTATTTCTGAGTTTGAAAAGGAGCTTTCTTAAGGTTGAATTCATGACAAGTGTGTGATGAATACAATAACTAGGGTAAAATAACTAGATCGGTCCTGTCTACAGCCAGGTGGAGGAGAGGGAATAACCTAGCTTATTGGATAGTATGGATTCAATGGCCTGACACATTGGAACCACAGGAATGTAAGGCTCTGGTAGACCCTGGTGCACAATGTACCCTAATGTCAACAAATTATAAAGGGACAGAACCCATCTGTATTTCTGAAGTGGCAGGGGGATGTCAAGCATTCTCTGTGTTGGAGGCCAAAGTGAGACAAACAGAAAATGAGTGAGAAAAGCACGCCACTACAACTAGCCCAGAGGCTCCATGCATCCTTGGTATAGGCTACCTCAAGAGGAGTATTTCAAAGATCCAGAAGAGTACTGTGGGATTTTGCTATAGCTGCCTTGGAGATGGAGGACATTAAGCAGCTGTTTACCTTGCCCTGTCTCTCAGGGACCCTTCTATTGTAGGGTTGCTAAGAATAGAAGAACAGCAGGCACCAATTGCTATCCACAGCAGTGCACCAGCAGCAATACTGAAACAACTGAGACTCCCAGATTCCCACCTATAGGCTGATTTGTCAACTGGAGGGCCAAGGAGTAATCAGCAAGACTCTCTTACCCTTTAACAGTCCCATATGGCCGGTTGAAAAGTCCAAGGAAATCATGCCACTGCTGAGTGTGGTTGTGTCAGATAAGATAGAACTTCAGTAAGAACTGGAGTCAAAGGCAGCCAAGTGGTATCCCACAACTGATATCATCAGTGCATTTTTCTCAATCCTGTGGCAGCAGAGTTCAGGCCACATTTTGCTTTCAATTGGAGGGACATCCAGTACATGTGGAATTGACTGCCCATGGGGTGGTAACACAGCCCTACCATGTGTATCATGGGCTGATCCAGGATGCACTGAAAGCTCCTGAACACCTGCAATACATAGATGACGTTGTGTGGGGCAACACAGGAGAGGAAAATTTAGAAAATAATACAAATCCTTCTGGAAAGCTGGCTTTGCATGAAGACAAAGTAAGGTCAAGTGATCTGCACAGTAGATCCAGTTTTTAGGAAAAAAACAGCAAGAGGGATGTCATCAAGTCTGTGTGAATGTGATCAACAAAATTCCTGCTATTCCTCTACCAGTTAGCAAACATTCTGGATTACAATCTGATTGTAAACCTTCTCCATCAATCGACCTGGAAGAAGAATAGAGCCTTGAGCAACAGCAAGCCTTTGAACAAATGAAACAGGAGATAGTTCATACAGCAGCCTTTGGGCCAGTCCTGATAGGTTAAGATGTAAAAAACATGCTCTACACTACAGAGGGAGAGAATGGTCTCACTTGGAACCTTGGCAGAAAGCCTCAGGGAAGACCTGAGGTTGACCCCTAGGGTTTTGGAGCTGAGAATACAGGGGATCTGAGAACTGCTACACTTCAGCTGAAAAAGAGATTGGCAGCACATGAAGAAGTGGTTCAACCTGCTTCAGAAGTGATTGGTTCTGAAGAACAGCTCCTCTTGGCACCTTGCCTATGCTGGGCTGGTTTTTGGAAGGGAAAGTTCCCCCCACAGACCAAGAAACTGTTGCTATGTGGAGTAAGTGGGTTGCACTGATCACACAACAGGCTAGAACAGGAAACTCCAGTTGCTCAGGAATCTTGGAATTGACTATGGACAGAGGGGAGGTGACACATGCTGCAGAGGCCCCACTGAGTAATAAACTACCAGTGAGTGAGAAGCAATGTGGCTTGCTCACTGATGGGTCCTGTTCTACTGTAGGAAAGTATCAGAGACTGCAGTCTGCTTCTAAATGACAACTTGTTCAGAAGAAAAGCATTGAATTTGTGGAGGGTATGTGAGTATAATCAAAGAACTTTGGGGCTCACATCCCATAAAACTTAAATGTAGAGGATAAAATTGACATGTTCTCTCCCATGATCTTGTTTTTTACTGCTTCTTCTTTAGTGGTCACATCATCCTGACTCACAAGACAATGTCTCAGCAGCAGATGTCTGATGCTCAAAATGTCATGATAGCTTAGATTCATCTCTAAAGTAAACTGTTTATTCACTTATTTTTGCTGCAAATTAATTTACTAAAAGTTAAGGTAATATTCTTGTGGAGATGAATAAAACAAAATAAATGACTTACTGGTGCTACAGGAAATGTCCAGTGTGTTATATTGCATGATGTCACGTTTTAGTACAGCTTTGTTCAGTCCAAAGAAGCTTTTCTGTTTAGAGTAACATAGATCTGGGAAACAAGTTTTCTCTAATAATGTAGCAACGATACAGTGAAGAACATTCCAGACAGGAAAATAGTCTGGAATTAATGTGGGTTTATTAAGCTCCAACACAGGCTGGATTAACAAGAAACATCTTAATGTTTGCTTTTGAGAATCATTTTTCCGAATGTTTTGTTTCACTTGATTGCTGTTACCAAGGCAAGGATGTTATTACACACAATCTTGCATGCATGTCTAAGGTATGGCATCTGGATTCCCATAGTCCAGCCTTAAGAAGAGGTAAATACAGCAGGTACTGAATTGTTAAGGGATGAAATTAAAGGAAATGGTCTAAATGTGTGAATGCTAGAAAATAGAGGTGCTGTGGGAAGTTAGAATAAATAAGAAGATTGGAAATATTTCTTCATTTTTAATCTTTTGTCATTTCAGGGTAAAACTTCTCAATTGTACGAAATCCATATCAAAGCAGTTTATTGACTTAGACTTACTTAGACAGTTATTAATGAATGATACTGGATGGAGAGGCAGCTATGTCTGGTCTAGGCATGGGTTGTGATGGTGATGGCAACTTCTGACAGTGTGAGTCCAACCTGTTTCCAGTAAAAAGACTCTCTCCAATTTCAGATGTTCACCCTTTTTTAATACTCATTTTCAAGGTATTATACTCAAAAGTGTATTTGTAATTCTCTGGTTACTGTTCAAGTTGTCTGATAAACATCATCCTTTTTAACATAGTTTGTTGGGTATCAAATGCCTTCCCAGACAGTTTTTGAATCATTTGTATTGGGTATATTCTGTATTTTAACTAGTGCTGTTAGCCAGGCCATCTGCCAAAGGTGGTCTACACAATCACCCACCATAAAGTTTCCAGTAATTATGGTGTCTTTCAACTAATTTTTACGATTTGTGTTCCTTTCAGATTTGCCTGGTGCTTCTTCAAGGTATACATAGCATTTATCTCACTTTGGGTCAGATGAAGGTCTTATCAATTTTGTCAATCTTGATTAACAGTTAGGAGTGTATCACACATCTATAGTATATTTTTTTAAATAGCTCACATAGAAAAGGTTGTCATTACATAATTGCATGTGTTTATATTAAACTGAGTGGAAACTGGAATTTCCATCTCCTAGGAAATCTTTTCCTTTATGAAAAAGAAAAAAATATATAAATATAATATATATATACATGTATACATATATATATAAACTATGTTCTATATTTATATTATATATATATATATATATATATCCAGATAATAAAGAACTCAGATAGCCCTGTCCCTGCAGTACAGGGACTCAGCTCCAGTATTCTGTAAACTTCTGGAGCCTTCTGAAATGCAGCAAGCTGGAGAAAGTGTCCATCCCTTCCAAGATGTGCTTGAGGGGGTCTCTTCCAAAGAATTCTGAAATCGCTGCAGGTGATATGGTTGCTCTGACTATTGTGACTCTAATAGCTGCCCCTACTTTGTGCTGTGAGTCTCCCTGGTTAGCAACCTGACAACAAGATATTCTCTAGCCTGCAGGCAGGCAACCTTCCTTTCTCTGCTTCCCAGCATACATACATACACATTTTAAATCAAAACAAAATCCAAATCCAAATTGTATGCCATCTGCCACAGTGAAGACAATATTTTCAGAAGCACCACTACCTCTTAAGTTTGAATACGAGACTACAGTACCTGACTTGAACAGGTTCCAAATGGGAAACTTTGAAAGAACAGGGGTTAGTAACATGCTAATGGCTGTCCTGGGGCTCAGGACAGCACTAATCATCTCAGCATACATTTTTATGGTGCTCTGGAATGCTTACCATGGTTGGCTATCTTCCAGTTCAGACGAAAACCTAATTCCTTTGGAAACTTTTTGAAGCAGATAGGAACAAAATGTCCCAGCTAAATCGTCCAAATTCCAACAAAATATATTATATTGCCTTTATCAAACTTCCAATCATCTATTTTTTTCCTACACTAAATGTGTATTTAGTACTGCTGAAAGCTACTCAGCAACTTAATGATATATATTACTTTCACTATTCAACTCTCACTTTTTATTTGAAACAATATAAGTTCATCATGATACATAATATTCATTTGACATAGCTTGCAGTGGACTCTGATGTTTGAATGCAACTAGTCAAAAGCATTCAATTTCTTCTGTTTCCTTAATCTGCTTTCTTTCTCTCCTTCCGTCCTTTTTTCCTTCTTTCTTTCCTTCCTTCCATCCTTCCTCCCTTCCTTCCTTTCCTTTTTTGTTCTTCCAAAATTTGGAGAACTTCTAGCCTCCATTAATTTTGCAAATCATAAACACTTGTGACTAAAATGAATGCTGAATGGAGTGGCTCATAGAAATAAACCCATTTATTTTTTAGATCAGCTCTGTTTCTTTCCTTCCTTCTTTCTTCCTTTTCCTTTTCCTTTTCCTTTTCCTTTTCCTTTTCCTTTTCCTTTTCCTTTTCCTTTTCCTTTTCCTTT